>RXID01017368.1:15011-158218 GCA_005019695.1 Trichopus zeylanicus subsp. travancoricus
GGACGGCCTCCGGACGCAGGAAGGAGGCCGAGGCCGGCGCGCCGACACGCGGGCGTGGACGGCCAAGGCCGAGGCTGTTCCGCCCTCGTGTGCTGGGGACGGAGGGCGCGGACGGCGGACAGCCAAGGCCGAGGCCGTCCGCGCCCTCATGCGGGCGCGCCGACCTCCGCCTCCGCTCCCACTACCGGCTCCAGCGTCGCCACCACTCTCGCCGCCATCGAATTTCAGGGACTTTGCTGTAAATCGGAATAATTTCCGGGGGGTTATTTACAAAAATCCAAACGAGGACTTTTCTGTAAATCGAAATAATTTCGGGATATTATTTGTAAAAAACCGAATTTCGGGGCGTAAAATATTAAAAAATAAGTTTTTATGGGTTTAATTGTAAAAGTAATCGAGGATAAAATCGGAATTTTTTGAGAAAATTTTAATTAAATAACAATATGTGGTAAATATTTTCGAAAATAAGATTATAGATAATTCCAAAAATTACGAATATTATACGTAATTAAGAGTAATTATATAGATTTATAAGTAATTATCCCTTAATTTATTTGCTTCTCGGCGAAGAAGAAGAAGAAAGTTGCCATCTCCTCGAGAGAACGCTGTGACCAAGAGCATCTCTCCAAGTTCTTCCTTCTGCTCTGTACGCAGATTCCATTAAAAGCGAAAAGAAGCACAAAAAAGATTCAATCTTTGTGCACAAACACAAAAGCACTAGTAGTAGAAGAAGAAGCTGGCAAGCAAGTGGTGGCAACGCCTCGAAGCGCCGGTGATGACCGGCGCGTCAGCATCACCGCCACCTCCAGAAGGACCGAATCCCCCCAAACCCACCTCCAACAAGCCCTCCACCTCCGCGACTCCTCTCCGTCGCACCCGCGGCCGCCCACCGGGCTCCAAGAACAAACCTAAACCTCCCATAATAGTCATCCACAACAGCCCATGTTATCTCCACTCGCACCTCCTCGACATCTCCGCCGGCTCCGACATCGTCTCAGCCCTCTCCTCCTTTGCCCGTAGCCGCGGCCGCGGCCTCTGCATCCTCTCCGGCAGCGGTGCCGTCACCAACGTCGCGCTCCGCCAGCCCGGTGGCGGCGAGATCAGGTTAAGAGGGAGGTTTGAGATACTGTCGTTGACAGGGACAGTGCTGCCGCCGCCGCAGGCGGGGGGGTTGACGGTGTTTTTGGGGGATGGGGAGGGAAGGGTGGTCGGGGGGAGCTTGGTGGGGCCGCTGGTGGCGGCGGGAAGTATCTTGTTGGTGTCGGCATCGTTCGAGAATGCGGTTTATGAGAGGTTTCCGGTGGAGGAGGAGGAGGAGGGCGCGGCGGCTGCGGGAGCCGCGGCAGCGTCACATTCGTCAGGGTTCACTAGCGGTGAGAGTGGCGGCGGCGGCGGCGGCGTAGAAGGAGGAGGGGTTGTGTTTCGTGGTTTGGGGTGTCAATTTCCGACAGATGTCTTTGGCTTGCGTGGTGGTTGAGCTCGACCGCCTCCGTTTTGATCAAAATGGCAGCTTACCTTTAATGCTGTTCTGGTTTTGGAGAAGAAGAAGATGAAGAAGAAGAAAATGGAGGAATCAGAACAAGGAATTCAAATAGTTCAAGCTTGGAGACAAGGTCAGTGAAATCACTAGCTCTTTGCCACTCTGATGCAGAAATTTCTCTACTGAATATGTTTGTTTTATTGACAGTTTTCAAGCTTTAATGATTTCATTTTTAGCTTTTGCATGTACTGAAGAACTAGTTTGTACATTTTATGTTTTCCTCTTCTTGAAAGTGGGAAAAAGGAAGCATTTTGAACTTGTTTTTCATTATTTTTCTGAAAGAAAAAAAACGGTGGATAAGATGAAGGGATCATCAGCAAAGAATTCAAATTTGGAAACAATATTACTGAACTGAAATTTAACATCTCACGGTGCAAAACTTTCAAAGATTTCCCTTCTCTATTCTCAGGTTCCAAGGAGTAAAAACGTAGTTTTTTATGTAACTGTTGGTCTGAGCAGTTCTATGAAAATGGCTTTCTCGCATGGCATTCACTTGAAAATGTGCAGAAGAGGGGAGTAATGATGGCATTTACTGTGTTTTGAGAAGGGACTGGGCAAAAGATATGGCTGCAGAATGCAGAGATTCTCAGCACCTGCTTTCATTTGGGTATCATTTCTGAAAAATATTTTTGAAAAAGAATTACGAATAAGTATATGTAATTAGTCTTAATTATATATAATTCTCGTAATTTTCGAAATTACCGCACCCTTATTTGCAAAAATTTTTTTAAAAAATTTCGATTTTACCCTCGGTTATTTTTACAAATACACTCCTAAAAACTTATTTTTTATATTTTACGTCTCGAAATTCGGTTTTTTGCAAATAACATTCTGAAATAACTCTGATTTACAAAAAAGTCCTCGAAATTCGGATTTTTACAAATAAACTCCCGGAAATTATTTCGATTTACAGAAAAGTCCCTGAAATTCGGATTTTTACAAATAAACCTCCGGAAATTATGTCGATTTACAGAAAAGTTCCCGAAATTCGAATTTTTGTAAATAAACCCCTGAAAATTATTTCGAATTACAGAAAACTCCTCGAAATTTGGATTTTTGCAAATAAACCCTTGGAAATTATTTCGATTTACAGAAAAGTCCCCGAAATTCGGATTTTTGCAAATAACACCCCGGCGCGCGGGCAGGAGCGGAGGAAGAGGCCAGTGGCGGGAGCGGGAGCGGAGGTCAGGCGGGCGGGAGCGGACGCGGAAGCGGGCGGGAGACGGCGGCAGGGGCAGAGGCGGAGGCCAAGCAGGCGCGCGCAGCGGGAGCGGAGGCGGAGGCCGACGCGGGCGGGAGCAAAGGCGGACGCGAGCGGGAGCCGGTGGCGGGAGTGGAGGCGCAGGCCAGGCGGGCGGGAGCGGAGGTGGACGCGGGCGGAAGTCGGCGGTGGGAGCGGAGGCGAAGGCCGGGGCGCCTGCGTGCTGACACCCGTGTGCGGACGGCCAAGGCCGACGCCGTTCCGCCCCTGCGTGCCGGGGACGGAGGCCAAGGCCGGCGCGGACGGCCTCGGGGTGTTATTTGCAAATAAACCCCAAAAATTATTCTGATTTACGGAAAAGTCTCCGAGATTCAGATTTTTGCAAATTACACTCCAAAATTATTTCGAATTACAAAAAAGTCCAGAAATTTTCTTATAAAACCCTCTCCTTCCTACTGTAGCCCTAAATCGTCAGCCGCCGCCGCTGCTCTGCTCTGCCGCTCCCTGCGCTTGTGCTATCGTCGCTGCCCCGCCGGCGAGGAGATCGCCGTCCGGTCGCTGGCCTGCGCCCCCGACGCCGTCGCTGCTCTGCGCCGTGCCCCCCACGCCGTCGCCGTCGCCGTCGGTGCTCGCCCCTAGCTCTGCCCTCACGCCGTCGCTGCCCCGCCGGCGAGAAAATCGCCGTCCCGTCACTGCCGTCGCTGCCGCGCTCCTTCATCCTCGGTAAGCCACCACCACATTCCGAACCCCCAAACCCCCCCCCCCCCTCTCCTGAACCCCCCCTTTCCTTCACGGCTGAGGCTGGCGAGGACGCCCTGCGGAAGAAGGCCGGATAGCAGACGTTTGCGCGTGATGGCGCCCTGGCGCAGACGTCGGAGGCCGGGTGGTCTCGGCCGTCCGCACCACTCGCCCTCGAGCCGGCGTCTGCCAGCCGCCCGCTGCCGGATGGCCTCGGACCCGCTCCCCGCCCGACGGCCTCGGACCCACCCATCGCTCCCACCCCCGCCGCCGCCCCCAGATGGCCTCCGACACCAGCCACCGCCCCCACCCCCCTTCGCCGCTACCATCCCCCCCGGACCCCTCTCCCTGCTTCGGACCAGCCTCGGACCCACCCACGACTCCCGTCTCCGTCCCTGCCCCGAGACAGCCTTCGATACCCCCTTGCCTCACTGCAATCCCCACTCCCCCGCCCCAGCTCCTGCCGCCCGACGGCTTCGGATCCACCCACTGCTCCCATCCCGATCCCAGACAACCTCTGATACCAGCCCACCGCCCAAACCCAAATCCCACCAATCCCCGCTTGACGGCCTTGGACCCACCCACCACTCCCGTCTCCGCCCCTACCCCCAGACGGCCTCCGATACCCCCGCCCTCCCCTTGCCCCTCACTGCCACTCCCTCACTCCCCTGCCCCTGGCCCCCCACTCACCTCTGTCTCGGTGCTCAAACCCTTCCCACCCCTCACCTGACTGTCGGGACGACCTCACAGACGGCCATACCCCCCACCCCGCACCCCCCACTCCTCCCGCCAGGCCTGCAATTCTTTAATCTATTTTTTATATTTAATTTTGATATTTTGTATTTACATATAGCTGATTCAGAGAATTTGGTACGGTTAGTGTTTCGTTATAGAGGATATTGGAAGGAAGTGGAACATACTCAAAAAAAAAAAATATGTATTTAGTAGACAGAAATTTTTACTGGTTCATATAAGAAAATACACTTTTGCAGAATTATGCACTGAAGCCTGTAAATTGGTCGAAGTAAGGACAAATGAGTTAATTGTGATCAAGTATTTATATCCAAACAGCAGTCCTCCAATTTATATATCAATCAGCAGTGAAATTCAGCTGGAAGCAATGTGGACAGTAATTCAAGACTTGAAGCATATCAATATCTATATATCAGTGGAGGACATTGGCGATCCTTTATCAGCGGTGTTTGCACCAAGGTTGACTCCTTTGACAGGAGAATCTTCTGTGTATCACAGTATGCAAAGAGATGAATATATTGATTTAGATTTAGATGATTGTCCTTCTGATTCTAGTTTTCATAGTTTGATGTATTCTTCTGATGATGATGAAGATGAGGAGGAGGATGATGATAATGATGAGTTAGTTGCTGAGCAGGAGCAAGAAAATATAAGACAAGGTGAAGAAGAAGGAGTAGAAGACAGAACGGAAGATGATTTACTACCTTTACTTGAAGATAATTTGAATGACAATGTTTTGAAAATAGAAGACATATTTGAAGATGTACATGCATTCAAATTGGCTTTTAAACAATACTGTATTATGCACAGATTTCAGCCTTTGTTTGTGAAGAATGATCGTAACAGAGTAACAGTCAGATGTGCTTCTGCGAATTGCCGATGGAGGTTTCATACTTCAGAGAGATCTGATGGTTCAGGTTTTCAGATTAGAAAAATAAAACCAGTTCATACTTGTATTACTGTCAATACTTCTGAAAACAAAATGACAAATGCTGAATGGGTAGGCAACTAGGTTTTGCATTGGATATGTGTTGACAAGAAAATCACAGTCAAGCAAATACAGAATATGATGAATGAGAAATACAGTCTCAGATTGACTTATATGCAGGCATGGAGGGGAAAAGACTATGCTTACATGATTATTCATGGCAATGAAGAAGAATTTTTTAATTTGTTTCATTCGCTGAAGGCAGAGTTGGAGAGGAGGCATCCTGCTAATATTGTGCACATTGCTCAGTGTCCAGATATGTCTTTTCAGAGATGTTTTATGTCACTACATGCTTGTAGGAGAGCTTTTGTTACTGAATGCAGACCTATACTGGGAGTTGATGGATGCTTCTTGAAAGAGAAATATAAAAGCACATTGCTTTTATCTTGTGGAATTGATGGTGAGAATAACATAATTCCAGTTGCATTTACAGTTGTAAAAGCAGAAACATACCAATCTTGGTTATGGTTTTTACATAACTTGCAACGGGTTATTGAAAATTTGAATAGTTTGGCTATTATTTCAGATAGGCAGAAAGGTCTTTCTGATGTTGTGAAGAATATTTTCCCATATGCTGAGCACAGAGCTTGTATAAGGCATGTGATTGCAAACTTGAAAAGATCCTACCCTGGGAAAAGGTTAGAAAATTTGGTTTTTAATGTTTCAAATACATTTTTGCCTACTGAATTCATAAAGTACATGGAAAGGATTAAACAGTTATCCATACCAGCTTGGCAGTATATAAAAGATATAAATGATTTTGCATGGAGTAGAAGTCACTTTGATCATTCAATGAAATGTTATTATGTGACTAACAATATTTCTGAGTCATTTAACAGTTTTGTTCGGGATGACAGGGAGCTTCCCTTTCTTAAATTACTTGATTTCATCAGGCAGAAGATAATGGTGAAATTTGCCACAAGAAAAAATGAAGGATTCCACTGGTCTGGAAAGCTAGTGCCAAGAATAGAAGCTTTTATTAGGAAAGTTTTACAGGCACGGGGCGGATACCGTATTTGGAGGTCTTCCGATGATATTTCAGAGGTCAGTGATCCGGTAGGCCGATGGATTATGGATATAAGGCAGAGGATTTGTGACTGTAGGCAATGGTAGCTGACAGGAGTGCCTTGCATTCACGGTATTGTTGCTCTCCTTGATGTTCGGCTTGATCCTATTGATTTTGTTGATGACTACTACACTTTGGAGACATACAAAAGAGTATATGATGTTCCTGTCACTCCATTGCCAAGCAAGAAATTTTGGGTGTCTGTGTCAAATGCTCTGCAAGTACTTCCTTCACGTTCAAGGAGACAACCTGGTAGGCCTAAGAAGAAAAGGATTAAGGATCCAATGGAAACATCAAGTAGCGCAATATATACTTGCAGTAGATGTGGTCATCTGGGACACAACAAGAGAGCGTGTAAAGAGCCTCTTGGACTATAATAACAAATTGATGTTTCTGCATCTAGCAATAATCAACAGTCAGTGGGAAACCAATATGTTGGAGAACGTGGCAGGGAAAGAGGAAGGGGAAGGTCTACCGTAATGACTTCAAATTTTAGTATGTATTTACCATGTGAGTTTTTCTTTTAAAAAATTGATAATTTTTTTTCTTATTTTATGTGATTTTGAAACAATACATTAATAAATGTCGTTGTATTTTTTTGCAGGAAGTTCGTCAGATCTCTATGATTAATTTTGATTGGGTAAACAGTCTTCTCGAAAATGATGATGATGTCATGTTGCTTGGTTGTCATAACTATGGGTGCATTCTGTTTGCAGGTACATATTTCTGCTAGATAGATTAGGGAGAGTTAGATTGCAAGGTTTTGGATTAGCGACTCAGGAGGAACTGTCATATCTTTTATTATCCACCTCTCTTTTGTTGAATGAGAAATGAGAAGTGTTATTTTAGACACTTGTTTCATTAATGTTCTTCAAATTTTGATTTATAAGGAATAATGGAATGATTCTTTTTTTGGTTCAATAATGGAAGGTTTGCTTTTGTTGGACAACAGCAAAACTTGTTATATTGCTTTGTGTCTTGAACTTTCTAGGTGCTATTACTATCTGATTACTAATTAGGCTATATTGTTTTAGCAAACTGCAAACTTCTATTATTGTTAGGCAGGCTATATGTTATAAAATCTCAGGAATGATTGTCATTCACTAGGAAGTGGTTTTCTTTATCATCTCCAGTTTTATATAAATAGGGTTTATCATTTTGGTGGGAGATCTGGATCTAGTATGATTTCTCTCCGTACTCTTTATTTAGTTGTTTCAAAACATAAAATTTAAAATTACAAGTTTCATATTGTACATTTACAAATAGATCCTTGATTATATTTTTAATAAATAAGTCAATATTTTAATCATATTTAATATTAAATTTCACAAAAAAAAAGATAGTGACGGTTTAAAAATTTAAAATTTCAAATTACAAGTTTACTATTTTTACATTTAAAAATAAACCACCTTTAATATTTTTCTTTATAAATAAGTCCAAATTTTATTTATTTTATAAGTAAATTTTACAAATAATTCATCGAACGTTTCAAAACATAAAATTTAAAATTACAAGTTTCATATTGCACATTTACAAATAGATCCCTTGATTATATTTTTAATAAATAAATCAATATTTTAATCATATTTAATATTAAATTTCACAAAAAAAAGACAGTGACGGTTTAAAAATTTTAAAATTTCAAATTACAAGTTTACTATTTTTACATTTAAAAATAGACCACCTTTAATATTTTTCTTTATAAATAAGTCCAAATTTTATTTATTTATAAGTAAATTTTACAAATAATTCATCGAACGTTTCAAAACATAAAATTTAAAATTACAAATTTCATATTGCACATTTACAAATAGATCCCTTGATTATATTTTTAATAAATAGGTCAATATTTAATCATATTTAATATTAAATTTCACAAAAAAAAGACAGTGACGGTTTAAAATTTAAAATTTCAAATTACAAGTTTACTATTTTTACATTTAAAAATAGACCACCTTTAATATTTTTCTTTATAAATATGTCCAAATTTTATTTATTTTATAAGTAAATTTTACAAATAAATCATCGAACGTTTCAAAACATAAAATTTAAAATTACAAATTTCATATTGTACATTTACAAATAGATCCCTTGATTATATTTCTAATAAATAAGTCAATATTTTAATCATATTTAATATTAAATTTCACAAAAAAAAGACAGTGACGGTTTAAAAATTTAAAATTTCAAATTACAAGTTTACTATTTTTACATTTAAAAATAGACCACCTTAATATTTTTCTTTATAAATAAGTCCAAATGTTATTTTTTATAAGTAAATTTTACAAATAATTCATCGAAGTTTTTCAAAACTTAAAATTTAAATTATAACTTTCATGTTGTACATTTAAAATAGACCCCTTCAATTTTTTTTATTTCTAAATAGGTCTATATTTACAAAAGAGACCTCCGCCTCCGCTCCCGCCGCCGGCCTCCTCCTCCGCTCCCGCCCGCGCGCCGGGGGTTTATTTGCAAAAATCCGAATTTCGGGGACTTTTCTGTAAATCGAAATAATTTCTGGGGGTTTATTTGCAAAAATCCGAATTTCGAGGAATTTTCTGTAAATCAGAGTTATTTCGGGGTGTTATTTGCAAAAAACCGAATTTCGGGGCGTAAAATATAAAAAATAAGTTTTTAAGGGTGTATTTGTAAAAATAACCGAGGGTAAAATCAGAATTTTTTGAGAAAATTTTGATTAAATAACAATCAGGGGGTGTGGGTAAATATTTTCGAAAATGGGGGTGCGGGTAATTCTGGAAATTACGGGGGTTGTACGTAATTAAAGCTAATTACAGAGACTTATATGTAATTATCCCTTCTGAAAAAGAGGGAACATGGGGCTGTGATCTGAAAGCTTCGGGAAATATTACCTGTTGTGGAAACTTTGGCTGTAGAGCTTTGCCCAATTTGGCAAAGCGTAGATTGCAGGCATCTCTTGTGTCCAAGGTTTTCTTTTGTTTTTCATGATTTTGATACACCAATTCTTCTAGTTCTTTACTTTGCAAAGCACCATTAACATGTTTAATTCTGATTAACAAGAGAACAAGAACATCATTAACTTGAGTTATTAGTTCCAACCTTAGCTTAGCTTCATAATCCTAAATTTGGAACAGAAAAGGAATCATATAACACCATACTAAGATATATATTACTACGCACACTGTCAGAATCCAATTACATTTTCTATCTTTGTTTCAACTATAGGATACAACTACTTGCTTTTTTTTCTTCTTCTAACTGAGTTTTGGTTTTCAGCTTCAAGTTCTGAGTTGCATGCTTAATTGGCATACATATCTGGGGAAAGACATGTATTGCTTATCCATAATATCTTATCTGTTCGGTAAAGTTGATTATTATTGAGTTTGGAACTGCACTGTGTTGATGTCAAAGAGGTTTTCAGATATCATTATCAAATTCTTATAGTGATATGCCAAGTCACTTGCGTCACCTACAGATATGTATTTGGAGCTTTCAGCCAGCATCATTGACATTGGAGGTGTGATTTGCTAAGTTTTTAATTGAAGGATGTGGTAATTTAATGTGAACTGATTCGTGTTCTGCTAGTGTTGGGTAATTCCATCAATTCATAGCAATAGATAATCACTACAAATGATCTTTTGATGGTGCATCAGTATAGGACTACAATCATTCATGAATTTGTGTCTTAAATATGGCAAGGCCACTATGAGATTGTACCTTATCTACTTGTGCTATTGCTTCTCTGTGTAGTGGGAGGTCTTCATGGTAATCGGAAGAAATTACTATGTTTTAAAGTTTTGGGTATTGTTTTCTACCCACGATAGCTAATGGTTAGGGACAATGATTATGGACTCCCCTACAGATATTACGAAGATGGTTGCACCCCCCACCAAGCAAAGTCAAACCAATCTACACGTAAATCAGTATAATTATTATTGTAGGTGAACTCAGCTAGACACAAATGAGAGTCCCAGTTCTTCTTGAAATCCAGAGCACACACTCTCAGCAAATCTTCTAGAGTCTGGATTGTCCTCTCTGATTGATTATCAGTTTGAGGGTGATATGCAGTACTAAAACGTAGTTGCGTTCCCAAAGCTTTCTGAAAATTACCCCAAAATCGTGAAGTGAATATGGGATCTCTATCGGAGATGATGGTAACGGGTACTCCATGAAGCTTTATTACTTCCTCCACATATAATTCAATAAGTTTGTCCAAGGAGTAGGTCATCCTGATAGGAAGGAAATGAGTTGATTTAGTTAACTGATTCACCACAACTCAAATAGCATCCAATTCTTTCCTTGTCCTTGGTAACTCAGCCACAAAGTCCATGGTTACATGTTCTCATTTCCATTCAGAGATAGGGAGTGACTGTAACCTTCATGCTGATTTTTGGTGTTCAAATTTGACATGTTGACACACTAAATATTTAGAAATAAATTCTGCAATATCTCTTTTCATGCCATGCCACCAATAATCTTGCTTCACATCTTAGTATATTTTTGTGCTTACTGGGTGTACTGAGAAACGAGAACGATGAGTCTCGCTTAGCAATTCCTGCTTTAATTGAAAATCATTAGGGACACACAGCCGACCCCTGATATCGAATCATACCATCAGTAGTCACATCATACCCTGGCTTAGAACTTTGAGTTAACTCTAATTTTGAAGTCTGCAATATAGGATCTCTCAACTGGCACTGTTTAAGTTTTAGCACCAGTTCTGACTCTAGGCGCACTCCAGCTAGCAATCCTCATTGAGTTTCTGATATAATGGTTAGTTTCATGTCTCCCAAAGTTTCTAAGGTCTTTCATCTTCTTACCAATAAATGGGCTGAGCATCCTGCTAATTTTCTACTGAGTGCATCTGCAACAACATTAGCTTTGCTTAAGTGGTAGTGGATTGAACAATCATAATCTGTTAGGAAATCTAACCATCTCCTCTGTCTCATATTGAGTTATTTTTGGGTGAAGAGATATTTCAAACTCTTACGATCTGTAAATATTTCAAATGTCTATCCATAAAGATAATGCCTCCAAATTTTTAGTGCAAAAAAGATGGCTGCTAACTTAAGGTCATGAGTGAGATAATTTTTCTCAGGGCCCTTCAATTGCCTAGAGGCATAAGCGACCACTTTTCCATATTGCATTAAAACACAACCTAATCCTTTGATGGAAGCATCACTATATACCACCAAACCATCACCAGCAGAAGATATGGTCAACACTGGTGCAGTAGTCAACCTTTTCTTTAATTCTTGAAAACTTTGCTCACAGTCCTCAGCCCAATCAAATTTAATACTCTTCTGAGTCAATCGGGTCAGTGGAGTAGCAATCTTGGAAAAACCTTTCACAAATCTTCTATAGTAACCTGCCAATCCAAGGAAGCTTCTCACTTCAGTTACATTAGTGGGTCTCTTCCAATCCAACACAGCTTCTATTTTCTTGGAATCCATTGATATACCAGCACCAGAGATCACATGACCCAAGAAAACCACCTTTGACAATCAAAAGCCACACTTACTAAGTTTGGCATATAATTTTTCTTGTCTCAAGGTTTCCAACACAATTTTGAGATATTGCTCGTGCTTATTATGACTCTTGGAATATATTAGGATGTCATCTATAAAGATAATGACAAATTGATCTAAATATTACCTGAATACCCTATTCATTAAATCCATAAAAATAGCAGGTGCATTGGTCAAGCCAAATGACATAACAAGAAATTCGTAATGTCCATAGCAAGTCCTAAAGGCCGTCTTCGAGATGTCCTCCTCCTTAACCTTTATTTGATGGTAGTCGGATCTTCGGTCAATCTTCGATTACACTTGGGTACCTTGTAACTGATCAAAGAGATCGTCAATCCGCGGGAGAGGATATTTATTTTTTACTGTGCTTTGACTTAATTGATGGTAATCTATGTATAATCTCATAGTTCCATCTTTCTTCTTCACAAAAAGGACTGGTGCACCCCAAGGAGATCCACTAGGGCGTATGTAACTCTTGTCCAAGAGCTCCTGCAATTGTTTCTTCAACTCTACTAACTCCACTGGTGTCATTCTGTAAGGGGGTTTCAAGATTGGAGCTACACCGAGCATGAGGTCTATGCCAAACTCCACCTCTCTCTTTGGAGGTAATCCTGATAACTCCTCGGGAAAGACCTCTAGATACTCTCGGACAATAGGGATGTCCTCTAATCGAGGTGTACTCGATCGCTCCTCCAAAATAAAGGCTAGATACTCCTTACAACCTTTCATCAGTAGTTGTTGAACTTGAAAAAAAGAAATGATGGGAGGAAAGTTTCCTTGCACATCGGAGAAGGTAAAAATGGTCTACCCAGGCAGTCTAAAGGTTACTACCTTCATGAAACAGTCAACACTGGCATGATAAGCTGCCAACCAGTCTATGCCTAAAATGACGTCAAAGTCATTAAAATTTAATAGGACTAGATCCACGGTGAGTTTTTGATTTTCAATTCTAATAGTACACTGCTTGAATGCCTGATCTACAATTATTCTATCACCAATAGGCGTTCCAACTATCAAGATTGTTTCTAGAGGTTTGGGTTTTCTAGTTATCTTGATAGCAAAGTGAGGGACAATAAAAGAATGTATAGATCCAGAATCGATTAATATAGAGGCAATCGTATTATCGATAAGAATTGTACATTACACCACATTCTCTGAAGCATTTGCATTAGCCTGGGTCAAAGCATAAACTCGAGTTGGTGCTGGGTTCTTTCTCGGGATGGAATTTTTCCATCGTTGATTTTGATTCTGCCCAATATTCTGCTAAGTATGTAATGATTTTGGATAGTCCCTTACCAAATGACATGATTGTTGGCACCTGTAGCAAAGACGCTCTCCACCATTGCTCCTTGGGCAATATCCTGTCCTATGTCCCCATTGGCCACATAGATAACATTTATCTCTGCCATATGTTATAGTCCGCCCCATGGTGCTCCTCAGCTCCCCAGGCCTGAATCTCTTCTCTGGCTTTTGTATTGATGTACGGGTTAGTGGTCTATGATGATTCTTCAATGACTTCTCCCTTAGTGATCGAGAATGAGCTTGTGTCTTCTCCACTGAGAGGGCTTTACTCACAACCTCTCTATAGGTCTTCAGCTTAAAATAGGCTACATGCTCTCTGATCCCCTCAGTGAGTCCATCCTCAAATAACTAAATCCGTTCTTAATCCTTAGAGACAAAGTCTGGAAGAAAACAGCAAATCTTGTTGAACTCAGCTTCATATTGTTGGACTGTTCAATTGCTCTGCTGGATGTTGAAGAGTTTTCGTCGCATTTCCTTTCGAACTATTGTAGGGATGTACTTTTACAGGAAATGTTCTTTAAATTCTTCTCAGCTAATACTCTCATTGGACCTTCCCAAAGACCTCAAAGTAGTTCTCCACCAGGCATCAACATTGCCTTATAGTAAGTAGACTGTCAGCTTCAACTTTTTCCCATCCGGGCAATCAATAGCCTCAAAGGCTTTCTCTACCTTTCATAGCCAAGTGTCCACCTCGTCGGGATCATCACATCCATAAAATGTTGGAGGCCCCATCTTCTTGAACTGAGTGAGAAAGGGGTTGGGATTATTTCCTCTGCCCCCTCTGCCTCTATTGCTAGAACCGGTCCCCATCTGCTAGTTCAGGAATAGCATTTGAGTTTCTTGGAGTGTCGTCTCGGTATTTTCCTCTCCCATCCCACAATCTCGACTAACTGCTATAGTTCTTGTACGTCGTGTAACACCCTCCCTGATATTGGGAGTGTCACGTCCACGACCCACTGCAGCAATTCCACGACCACGAGTAGGGGCACAATGGAAAGGCATACTAAACATGTAAATAAAGATTTGGAGGTTCAGTGTTTCAGATGACACCAGAGAATATTCTATAACGAAATAAATCTCAAAACTATATCATTCTTAAACCTTATACTCTGATACCATAAAAGTTGTAACACCCCTGTCATGTCCGATTGAACCACAACACAAGTGGACAACATATATATAAAAGGTTTACATAATACATAGAATTAAAATTTATTATACCGATGCAAATATAGTCCAAATAACATAACGAAAAATGATCTAATGTGAAATACTCAAATTCCTCAAAAGGATTCTCATACATGGAAATAAAATAACATGTAAATAAAGTAGCTCCAAGTGTAATCACACACGTACGCACTACTATTGTTGCCACATGTGCCTAGTTGCTACTCTCCTGTGGATGGGAACAGTCAAGGAGTGAGCCAAAGATGATCAGTAGGGAGTTGCCTCTTCTAATCAGTAGGAAAGGTTAGTATATATGAGAGGTAACAATAGAATAATAACCATAGCATCAATAATAATACAACAACATTAATGGTTAGGTAAATCAACATTCACAACAAGAAATAAATTAACAAAGATATCGCATCCACGATAGCCAATGGTTAGGGACAATGACTATGGACTCCCCTACATATATTATGAAGATGGTCGCATCCCCCACCAAGTAGAGTCAAAACAATCTACACGTAAATCAATATATGAGTGTGGTTAGACCCCCTACCAAGTAGAGTCATATCACGCTGCACTTCCAACTGCTGATGGAGTAGTGATCCCGTCTAGTCACACGATGGATTATGTCTCCTAAAACTCAGGAGACCGACTACTATCATATCTGACAGTCTTGCTAATCCCTTATCGAAGTAGGGAATTGCCGACTGATACTAATCAAATAAAGTCCCACTCCATATGTTCCTCAATATACCAAAGGCTCAATCACAATAAAAATCGAGTCAAGATTACCAAACAATAGAAAGGAATCGACTCGATTACAAATCAAACTAATTAGTTAGAAGACATCGTCAAAAAAAAGGATTTGAGACTACCAATAGAATTAGCATGAAAAATCGAGTTCAACGACTCCTATATCATCAAAATCAGATCTTAAATGAGAAGATTATGACTATTCAAATATGTCTATGCAATTTAGCTCCTCAATTGTAAAATATCCTTTATTTCTTTCTATATTAGTTGGACAGAATTTGGTGACGGGAGTTTTTACAGAAAAACCCCTATATCATTCCAAATTACAACTTCATCATCAACATAAATAATTTCCATCAATTTTATATTATGAACCTCAGAATTTTCAGATTAACATCATCAGTCATTAATCTAGCAATTTATCACACAAGTCCTTAATAATTCCAAATTTAATCCCTACAGTATATTTTTCACAAAAATCCCTAATACAATTTGATTCATAGATTAGTCTTTCAAGTTTCTAAATCATAACCGATCCAGTTGATTTGCAAACAAATTATAATTTGATTTCATCTTACAAATTCATCTTTAATGAGATTTAAGTATCCCAATCAAATCTCAATACAATCACAAATCAATTATCTCAAACCCAAATCAATTTAATCAATCTTATTGGATTTCTCCAATTTAATCTCTAATCAGAATTAATTCCAATTCGTAATAATCAGACTAAATTCAATGAATCAAATTATAAATTCGGATTACTTGATATGATCTAAATAATTTACCTTATCATTAGCTCAATTAACCCAAAGCCTGACCCAAACCAACTCCAAACCAAAATCTAAACCAAAACCAATTCTGAACTAAACCTAAACCCATCTCCTTCTTTCTCCTCAACTCACCATCAAACCCTAACCCTAGTTCGTCGCCGCCGCTAGTGCCACCGCCTCTGCTGGTGCCGTCGCTAGGTCGCCGCCACTTCGGTCGTCGTCAGACCCACACCATCGTGCCAGATCTTGCACTGCTGCAGCTTACGCAGCCCGAGCGGCTCGTGCAGCCTCGCGCACTGGTGAACAGCGTAGACAGCGCCACCCGCTGCCCTGCGCAATGGTGTACCGCGCAACAGCACGTTGCACGCTGCCCGCTGCCCTGTGCGTTGGTGTACCGCACAACCGCACACCAACCGCTACCCCGCTCGCTGACGTATCATGCAATCGCACGCCGCCCGCTACCCCGCTCTGGCCACCTCGCTCTCGAATCGCTATCGGTTGCCAGTGACGCTGCTCAGAGAGGAAGATAGAGATTTTGCAAATCTAACCCTCTAATCTTTCTATTCTCAAAACATGCTTTATATCGATATAACATTTCAAAAATTAGACATATCTAATTTCTACTAAGTTTTGCTTAAATCTAGGTTAAATTATTTTCATCCGAAAATGCCTCGTTATTGGGTCTACGACATTCATCATATTTAGCCCAATCTCAACTCTAATACTTTGTCGATGTGGGACTAAAGACAACTGCTGTGAGTTACAGGCCTACTGCCTGCCTACTAGCCCACTGGCCCCACCAGGTTTTACAATCTCTCCCACTCAAGGGCTTAGCGTCCTCACTGAGCTAGCCTACATCAATCAGGAGGTGCGGAGTGGCTCGGATACCACTATATAATGCCTCCGACCCAACACAATATTGTTCCTGGGCGTCTGCAGCTCGCGGCCCACTTGACCCTAGGATTTTGTTTTTCTATGTGACGCTCCCCGGAAAAAGGCCTCGTTATTGGGTTTACAACAGTAATCATATTTAGCTCAGTCTCAACTCCAACACTTTGTCGATGTGGGACTAAAGACAACTGTTACCAGTTACAGACCCACTGTTTGCCTACTAGCCCACTAGCTCCACTGGACCTTACAATCTCCCCCCTTAAGGGCTCAGCGTCCTCACTGAGCTAGCCCACATTGATCAAGAGGTGCGGAGTGGCTCTGATACCACTATGTGATGCCCCCGACCTAGCACGATGTTGTCTCTGAGTGTCTGCGATCCACAGCCCACCTGACCCCAAGGTTTTGTTTTTCCCAACTCCCTGGAAAAAGGCCTCATTATTGGGTTTACGGCAGTCATCATATTTAGCCCAATTTCAACTCCAACACTTTGTCGATGTGGGACTAAACGCAACTGCTGCCAGTTACAGGCCCACTGTCTGCCTTTTGGTCCACTGGCCTCATTGAGCCTTACAATAAAAGGTCTCATTAGTAGGTCTACGGCATTCATCATATTTAACTCAGTCTCAATTCCAATAGTTTGTCGATGTGGGACTAAAGACAACTGCTGTCAATTACAAGTCCACTGCCTGTCTACTGGCCCACTGGTCCCATCGGGCCTTACAATCTCTTCCCCTCAAGGACTCAGCATCCTCGCTGAGCTAGTCCACATCGATCAAGAGGTGCGAAATATCTCTGATACCACTATGTGACGCTCCCGACCCAGCACGATATTGTTCTTGGGCGTCTGTGACCCGCGACCCACTCAACTCTAGAATTTTGTTTTCCCAATTCCCTGAGAAAAGTGTTGGGTCTACGGTAGTCATCATATTTAGCTCAATCTCAACTCCAACACTTTGTCGATGTAAAAATAAAGACAATTGCTGTCAGTTATAGGCTCACTGTCTGTCTACTAGTCCACTGACTCTATCGGGCTTTACAGAAGAAACTTAAAATGACTACCTCAATGAAACAACGGCCAAATATGTTAAAAGATCCTCCATGGAAACTGAAACTCTCCACACAGCAATTATCATATATGGTTCCTGGAAAAGCTGAACCCAGTACTTCTTTTGATGAGTAGCCTCCAAAATATGTACAATGAATCCTGCATGGTTAAAATGTTAATACCACTAGTAATGAAAATAAAACAGTCTGCTTCAGGAATAGAATCAGTCTCAAGTGCCCAACTCATTTAGTGCCAGGAACTGTCAAGTTTTGACCTCTCAGAACGAGGGAGGTTTCCTGGCCACACACGACAGCAACAGGTGTAACAGAGATGAGCTCAGGTGCACTCCATGATCTCCAACATTTACACAAGTGAATCTTACCGGAAGCAAAAGATCAAGAGTGACGAGGTAAAACTTCTTCATCTCAGATTAACCATTTTCAAATGCTAAAATTCTACAGAAACATGCAGTATACCATCCTTGTGTGATACTAGCTGCCGAGTTGTACGAACCAAAAACCGCCCTTTCCTCCAGAACTCTGAATCTGAACTTTGAAGCAGTGAGTGGATTTTCTGACAAAGGTGATCTTCAAGCTGCAAAGCCACATGATATACTTTAGCTATTCTTTATGAAACCAAAGGCAATTAGTTAGCTAATGCAAATATAACATATAACACTCACTTCATCCCATGCAACTGACGGCATTGATACATAATTTGATAGGACAACGCAACCTGGTCGAATGTAACTTTCCATTTCTGACGGGCTATGGGAAAGCCAATTTAGCATATGGATCTTTCAGCTTGGATTTTCCACATAAGGCAACTGAATGGCTAGTAATTCATTCTTTAAGCTTGAATACACAATGTGATACCTGAGTGCGAAGCTTGCCAGGAATAGTGCTGGGATCTTTGTCAAAAAACTTGAATATAATTCGTCCAGTCCGATCCTGTACAAATACGCCATTTGGTATCAAGGACAGATATTGCACAGCGTTCTTAACATGAGTTTGAAATAATCAGTGAGTATTACAGCTAAGTAAAAACATTTCAATCAACTACTCTTTGCTACCTGAGCATCAGACGTTGAACTAGAAGGTGAATGATCTGAGCCAGAAGAGGACACAACCTGTTTGATAGGGATAAGTTCGAACCAAACCATTTTCCACTCGTCTTTCTGGTTCTCTGAACAGCTCAAGTGGTCTTCTCCACCCAGTGCTTTCATTTGCATCCACCACCATGTCCTCTTCTTTGGAGAATGTCATCCTATCACATTTCATGCCTTCCGACTCTGAATGTACGGGGAAAAGGTTCTGAGCTACAGGAGAAGATGAAGGTGATCTGTCTTCAGAATTTATGTAATAATTCATTATTTTTTGAAATTAACGTCTGTAATTCTTAGCTACTCATTTCTTTAAGCAATATTTAATAGTAAAATATTACCAAAAAAACTAATGATCATAAAATATAATCAAAGTTTGGTTGTGATGGGTGAACGTCTTAAGCTAAACAGACAACTAATCACATGTTTAATGGCCCTAACCCGTTAGCCCGAATACCCACGTAACGGGTTGGTAACCCTCGTGCCCGAATCCGACAGAGGAGCGCCTCTCTTCTTTCTCTTCGTCCTCTGGGAAAGGCGGAGAGGAGAACCCTAGACCGCTTCGAATGTCTGGGTATGTCTGCGATCGTTTTCTCAAAATTGATGCCAAAATGATTTTCTGAACGATTAGTTGTGTTTTTTCCCCCCTCTTTGAAGAAAAAAATTAGTCTTTGTGATCGGGGGTGCTTCTTTTTTCTGCTTTGATTTGGAGTTGAAATTATTTTTGAAAGCTTCGATTCTGTTGGTGTTATATTTTTAAACATAAACTGTTGAATCTTAAAAATGGGAAATTTAGTGGATTTGGGACATGTTGTAAAGCTGGTGTCTTTGAGCGAAATCTTGACTGATAGTTGGAAGAATTTCGCTAGCGTGGGTAGTCCATACAAAAAAAAATGGTCTGGGGTTGATGTGATATTGAAATGATATTGGTTCACGTAAGATCAATCTTGGGCTTGATTTTTTAAGCATAAACTTGAGAATCTAATGAATGTCAAATTCGATGGAACTAGTCGGATATGGGAAAAGAATATGTTTTTGAGGGAAGTTTGATGAGTACCTGGAAGATTCAGAAGAATTTCTGCATTATGTTTTCCCTACAGCAAATATTTTGACGGATAAAGTTCAAATCAGAAGGCCAGCAAAATTGAATAGAACTTATATCATGTGCTAAAGTCTTTACTGCATTAAGAACTGCAATTTCTGTTATTTCATAGTAAAC
Organism: Trichopus zeylanicus subsp. travancoricus; assembly: GCA_005019695.1. Lineage (NCBI taxonomy): Eukaryota > Viridiplantae > Streptophyta > Magnoliopsida > Dioscoreales > Dioscoreaceae > Trichopus > Trichopus zeylanicus. The sequence continues at coordinate 35,063 of RXID01017368.1, forward strand.
TACATTACCATGTTATTATTGTTCACAAGCAATCTTTTAACAAGCTAGGCTTTGTGACATAGTGCATTGCTTATTTCTGTTTGCCTCATGAGGGTGTTTTCTGAATGAACATAGTATATACTGCATAAGGTTAGGGATGATGATGGAGTTAGTCTCAAAGATATGCGTCTTGTTTTGAGTTGATACCTCTTGAGTGTGATATGTTTCCTAAAGGTCCAAGCCTATGATTGTCTTATTGTTTTAAAAGTAGATTTTGGTTGACTTGTCATCAATCTATGGTATACTGCCAAAAAAATTTGTTCTTGTGATAGTGCCCTAATTTGTAAGCCAATCCTTGCCGTCTGACATAGGTGGCAATCAAATTAGTGGAATGTGCAATTTCATACTTCATATATTCACATAAATTCTGATGTCCAAACTGTGACGCATTCGAATGATTGTAGAAGTTTTGTTCCGACATTCATGGTGACATGATGCTTACAGGTAGCCAGGTAGGAAGAAGAAGCAATTTTGTGCTCTGTTCTTGGTATGAAAAGAGCTTTGGTGGTATGATTTCCATGGGCTTAACAGGTCAAGTTGAGGGCATTTGAGTTGTGTTCATATTCTTTTGTAGCAATAGTCTGCTTCAGTTAGTTGATTTGTTCCAGTTCCTCCTAACTTCTATCTCCATATTTGGTTTGTGGAAAATTTTGTTCTTCTCCTTCTCTTTATGATTTCGCTTGTTTTATAGCCAGAAACATATAGTATGATGACTTAAAGTCACAAAGTTCATTAAATTGGTTTTTTGTATTGGAATTCACCAGTTTGTTGCACGGAAGGGATTAGCAGATATTTCTTGCTGGTGGGCCTTTGTAGGATTCTGTGATGCTGATAAGCTATTGAACTGAAAATGGCATTTGCTTGCAGTATTACCCTAAAGATTGCAATGCAAGAACCTCACATGTTGCCAGGCGAGGAAGTTCCTCATTCGAAGCCACGGAAAAAGAAAGCATTGACACAACTAGCCTCTGCTAGCCCGATGAAAGGAGAAACTAAAGGGAAGAGATTTCCCAACCTTCTCTCAAGACAAAAAAGGGGTCCAAGAAGAAAATGAAGAATGATGTCTCCCCACCTTTTCAGCATACTGATATATCAACTCCAGATTCCTTACCTGATTCATCAGGTTCCAGCAATGAATATTGGGCATTAAGGCATAAGTATCTATTGCTGGAGGAAGAGAGCTTCTCAATGGGAAAAGAATTGGGTGAGGTTGAAGCAGAGATGAAGACTCTAGAAGATGAGAAGCTTGCACTTTTGGACCAACTTGTTGTCTTTGAAGGTCTCATGGACCCCTCAGAGCTTCAGTCCAAAGGTGCATTGTAAATTAAGCTCATTGTAGATAGAGTGATGGGAGCATTTTGTATCCAAGTATTACACGTGCCTTCAAGCTGCAGTCATGCTACCGGTGATTAACACTGTTGCATCTTTAGTTCTATATGTACTGCTTGAAGCTTTCTGCTTTCTGTTTGTTTCTATCTTTTGTTTGACATTTGGGATGTGGAATATATATGAATTGTATTGCAGTAGAATTGATATCATGTACTGTTGAACTTGACATCCAAACTCACATAATATTAAGTACAAGAATACACGGCGTTGAAGTGTGTTTGGATCAGACATTTGTTTTGGCAAGAGGGAGTTGTATTCCAACCACATGCTGGAAGGAGTCCCATGCAGAAGCCTAAAGGAATTGGCACTGCATTCTAGTATTATCCTTCTGTTCCCATCTGAACATGATAGGAAAATGAGAAAAAGTACAGCTTTTAGCCATTAATTGTAGTTATGCACAGTTGCTGATCAATCATAATTTAATCCATTCTATCCTGTTAATGCAATTTTATTCACAAATTATGTGTTGGAAACTTTTAGTATCTTTACGGAATACTTAACATAGAATGGGTTGGTAAGCATGCTCATCAAGGCACATATCAAAATTTCTTCAACCTATCACTTCAAACTATACAAATTTAGAAGAGGCGCAACTTGTTCATATCTGTTGGCTATCTGAGAAAATAAGAAGTAACACTCAGAAGATTTGTTATTTTGAGCACTGATGCAGCAATTTCTCAAAAAAAAAGTAAAAATAAAAGCATAGAATATTTGATGCAGCAATTCACTGCTATCCTTTTGTTTCTTTCAGAGGTTTTAGGTATTTATTATACATATACATGTATATAAATGACTTATAAGCTAAATTTCTTTTTCTATTTACCATTATATAAGGCACAATCAATTCTTAAATTTTTTTTACATACGTAGCTGAACATTTAACATAAAAGGTGTACATAATCACCCTTAATCCAATACAGACACACATTCTTGTCAAACCTTCTTAGTTATTGTAATACAAATCGATGAAGGCATAAACTTGAATCACATCCTACCGTATAAGAAAAATATGAATCTTCACATGAAAGTTCCGATATTTTGGCTGCATAAAACTGTGATCACCATTTGCTATTATGGTGTCCTGCGACTTTTACTTCTCCCAATACTATCAATCAGTGCTTCTCCAATTCCTTCTCCAATCCCTTCAATCAGCCCCCCAATGATTCCCAAAAAGGCACGGGTTGCAATCCTTGCTGCTGTGCCAAGCATGTTCTGCTTCTGTGGAGGCCTAATCCCATGCACATAGAGCCCGTTGACAACATCCTTTGCACAGACAGCATGGAGATGATACCCACAAGCAATGCAGCTATAGACCCGGCCTGACCTCTTTCTCAGGCATACCTGACAAACAAAGTTCGAATCCCCACTAGGAACAACGGGCGCAGAAGGTGAGAGACTCAATGGATGCTGATGAGTAGGAAAATTCATCTCTGCATGCATGACTGCGCAGCAAGGGTGCATTAAGAAGCCGCAGGTGGTGCAATTGAAGGCATATCCTTTCGTGGCTCTTTCACATATATCACATCTTGAATGCAAGAATCCACCTACATGTTTCCATCATGGAAAAAAGTATCATTACTCTGCAAACAGAAAGCTAGTTCAATTGCATTACAATGATGCTTACTTGGTTTTGTGAAAAATATGAGCTGGTGTTTCTTGTGGAAGGGGTGATCCTGAATAATCGGAGGAGCAAGTGCACAGAAGTCATGCAGCTCAAACTCGCATGTGAGGCACCTGAACCTCCGGCCTGCGCCATACTCTTTGCAGCCCATGCAGGTGAAGATGTATGGCAAGTAAATGGGGATGAGAGGGTGCTGCGGGTGGCTAAAATGGAAAATCTCGCCATCTTTGTTTGGTTTTGCCATGGTTTCAAGCTCCATTGCAGGGGATCTGAATGACTGGAATCGCTTCCGTCTTCTTGGATGTTAGGCGGCTCGTGCTGCTGCTTTCTTCCGCTTCTTTTGGATTGACAGTAACAGAAGGGAAGCATCAGAGTATTTATGCTCAGAAAAAGGTACATTTCTAGCCTGATCCTTTTGCACATGTTATAGAGGATGCCAGTGGGATGCATTAGAAAGCGTGTATTATTGAGTATGTCCATCGACAGCTGTGTTAGAGATGTTATATTCGTTGCTAATGCTATCGTTAGTATCATTAAAACCCATTAGCTAATATCTTCTCTCTTGACAAGGATTTTAGGTACTACTAAGCAAACTTAGTTCTCTTATAAAAGCCTGCTTAATGTGGAATTGTTTTGTGGGGCATTTGAGTTTCAGATTCTCGATGGAAGTGATCAGGTTTAGGACCAACCTAAAGCTCTTTTTTGACAATGACTAGTGCATTTGATTGATACAGTACTTGGAGGATACAAAAGAATGTTATATTAACTCATCAATTAATCTCTATCATGGAATTAATTATGTTAATGTCACAGCTGACCCTGCATTTCCTTAATCACTTCCGTGATGCATTGCTAACCGGAGAGTTTGTGGCATGCATGCAGTGTATGGAGAAAGAACAGTATGAAAAAGATGCTTTGCTTTTGCTTTGAGCTTTCACATTTTCCATCCTTTATTGATCTGAATCTTTGTATTATTCTTGAAAGGGATTCTTATTCGATTCGGAGCGCCCATGAAGATAATGACCACATATTAAGCTTATCGATTAACGATGATGTGGTGCCGTCCAACCTCAATGGAATCCATTTGAGGGAAACCAAAATCTTTTTGGTACTTGTTTGTCGAAAATTAGCTGGAAAGCTTCTCCTGGCTAATTCCCTTTCAGGTTTCTTGCCCATGGCATTTGCATGCTTAAGCTAATGCAGCAACACAGACCATTGGAAGGAGACATACTACAGGGGAGACAATTTAAATTTCCAATTAATTGTAAATTTTCACTGAATTATAACTGCTTTTTAGTTGAAACTAATGTGAAAAATTTTCACTGAATTAATTGTAAATCTTCAGTTAGCACATAGTTGTCTCCCTCGTTGCGCTAAAAATGGTTTGACTTCAATATCAATTCAGTTCATTTGTGGTTTCCGTAACTTAATGATCAGCTTGACCATTGCGCTTTGATTAGTGGATTATGATGACAATCAGAGAAATCATCCTAACAATGTTCGCTAAACAACTTGTTTATTCAACCTAAAGCGGGATTAAGCGGGAACCCTTTGCAGCTTAGCAAAGGAAAGAGATCCTAAACATGATTTTTCACGACGTAGCCCTAAACTTTTATCATAAATCCACACAAATCCTTGGAAAATTGAAAATGACTCGAGATATGTAGCAAGAAATTAACTAGAAGCTGGCCACATAATTATTTAAAAATAGTAAATTAAAGGACCACTAAGCCACTTTATTCTCGTTATTTCATTTATTTACTCTTGTTTGGTTGAAAAAAAAAAAGGGAAAAAAGAAGCGAGGCATGTCAAAGCCAAGTGTCTGAGCCGAGCGTCGTCGCAGCGTGCATGCATCACCTTAGAACGATGGTGATCTTCTCCTGTTGGACGCAAATTCCATAGAATATTTTGAGTGGCCTTGGTTCGAATCATTTTTGTCGTGATCAGTTCTATTATTTAAATATTAAAAAAAATTAGTTAAATTATCTTTATATTATTTTAAAAATTAAATTATCATATAATTTTTATATTTATTTATTTAAATCTTAATAAATAATATATTCAGGAGCATAAAGATTTAAAAAAATTTAAATCATTCACCGGTCAAAATAACATTAAAAAAATTTAAATTTAATAGACTATTTTTTGTACTTCAATCTTAATTTTTTAAGTTTAAGTTTGACTTTAATTTCGAATAAAATAGTGCCTTTGAGACTAATTAATCATATTAACTAATATAATTAGTATTTTATAATTGAATATCTATGTATGGATCATATATGATTTCAGGTAAAAAATATGCTTCTTTAATTTAAAAAAAAATTATAATAATTTAATGTTAATTTGTGCCTCGGAGCGATTTAAACTGGGATTTTTCCAAACGAGTTTGTGCAGGTGAATTGAGAGAAGGAAACCATGGTCCAGACTCCGGAGCTCGAACCGATTAATCTTCTTGGACTCGTTGTATCCGGATTCAATATGCGCGGTATATTCAACCTAACAGCCCGCGCACGCCCTCACCTCGTCCGTCATTATTCTATTTTTTTCACATATGCCCCCAGAGAATATAAATATTCTACTTCTTAGATATTTTTACCGTTCTAATTATAGAGTATTTCTATCTTCGCTAATTGAATTAGTCTTAAGAGATTTTTTGTTCATAAAAACAAAACAAAAAACCGAATTATTCATAATATTCAAAATATAAGGGCGCATTGGACAAATATGATGCTTTTTAAGTGCTTTTGCATAAAAATTCCCATATTGTTCCTTACCCCACCATGATACTTTCTCCTCCTATTTATTCCCCTATCTCCATTGCAACCCACAGCCCACACACACCTTCTTCCTCTCAGTCCGGATATCAAGAATAAGAAGAAGAAGATGAGGATGATAGATATGAGCAGCCAGGCTGGCCCCCTCCACATCATCGACACCTCCGCCGTCGACTGTACCAAGGACGTCCGCTTCCGCCGCTCCTTCCGCTCCCTCGTCGAGTGCATGGTCCCCTTCTGCGGCTTCCCCTCCTCCCTCTCCTCTTCCTCCTCCACCACCTCATCCGATGACTCCGACTTGTCTTCTTCCTCCTCCACCACCCTCACCGGCACCTTCTTCGGCTACCGCCGTGGCCGCGTCAGCTTCTGCCTCCACGACGGCCCCCGCAGCACCTCCCCCCTCCTCTTCGTCGACTTCGCCATCCCCACCGCCCATCTCGCTAGGGAAATGCGCCACGGCCTGCTGCGCATTGCTCTGGAGTGCGCCCGCACGCAGCAATCTAAATGCTCGCTCTTCGCCGTGCCGGCGTGGTCCATGTACTGCAACGGGAGAAAAGTAGGCTTCGCTGTCCGGCGGCAGATGAACGCCGCGGACGTAGCGGTGTTCAAGCTGATGCAAAAGGTGTCCGTCGGCGCCGGAGTTCTGCTGGCGAAGGAGGGGGACGACGGTGAAGGAGAGCTGATGTACCTGAGGGCCAGCTTCGAGCGGATTATCGGGTCTGCGGATTCGGAGTCGTTTCATATGATCAACCCGGTTGGAAGCTGCGGGCAGGAGCTTAGTATCTTCCTCTTGAGATCTTAATGTTAAGAAGAAGAAAGAAGAAGAAGAAGAAGAAGAAGAGGGTTTAAGTGCAAAATGGTGATATAGAAGTATAGAGAAGGTATAGTTGTTAATGAAGGAGTTTGGGTTTTTATATGATATTCTAAATTTGAGGATTTTAGTGAACTTTTAAAAAAAATTGGCTGCTTTTATTTATTTTATTATTATTATTATGCAATAAATAAATTTCCAAAAATATTTGATTTTAATAAGATAATCATAAAGCAAAGATGAAAAGGTGGCGATTTAATTGTACGAAAACAGATGTAATGATGTGGAGCATGATGTCACTTAATGCTCTTTTTGTTGTTAGTTAGCGTCTAATCCTTCTTAGTTGGCGTGATTCGACAGCTGGATTACACGCATTGAGCATTTGTGTATCTCATTACACTCTGCTTAAAGCCTAAAATTTAGGTTTTACTTTTTCTTTTTAAAATTTTTAAAAAAACAACCCACTAATCAAAAAGAGACAAAGAAAATAGATCATTACTGGTTAATTACATATACAAATCCCTGGAACCTCCCCTTGTTACATCTGATATTTGACAGATTAAGCTAAGCTCAGGGAGTAGTTTGTAAGAATTTAGGCCATTCAGGGACCTACATGCAATTGCAGGGACTAGTACGTAATATTAAACGAATTAAGGTGTATGTCATTATTTGCAGCTGGAGTATTTTTGTGAAGGTGGACACATCGACAATTCGACGGGCCCGCATTTGTGACCTCCAGCTCGACAGGAGCCCACCGCGTTGTGATTGGTGGCGGGAACAGGAGGTGAGGTCTGCGGGTCCGACCGGGATGACACGATGAGACGCTAAACCGAATCGGGGACTGGATTCGTGCGGCCTCGCCGGTCGGGGCAGGTAATCTTGGTCGGTTTGACACGTTCCATGTTGGCAAGTGTTTTTGGCTGATTATTTCCCGTGTTGCCACGACATATGCTCCAAAAGCACGCCACGTCAGAAAAGACTGACAAGATGTCTGGCGGCCAGCTTGCCCGTTGGCGAGGGTTTTAGCCGACCAGACCGCACATTGCTAGCCGAACCAGCTTACCAAATGGGCCAGCTAGATCACTATGCCTTCTTTCTAGCAATCCATTTATGGCAACTGGAGCAGGGAAGTCAATAAGGCTCGTGATGCGGCTGAAGACACAGAGAAGGCGCGACACGGAGCATTTCTTCCAGCTGATCCGCACGGGACATGTAAGCCAAGAGCCAACCTATCACGTCAGCCGGTTGCTGGTTCCCGATCGAACCCGGTAACCGGCATTCGGGGACTCTGGCCGAGCCTACCACCTTGGCTGTAAAGCTCTGCTGCAATCATCGTCTGGGAGACATCTGAGCTTCTCTTCTCCTACAATCTGTAACAGTAACAATGATTAATCTGTAATCACTAACAAATGTGGATGGTGAGAGATGTGATTGTGTCTGCAAGGTTGTCCACGTCGTAAGGTCACTGATCTAATCGGGTTCGCTAATGCAATGTTAAGGTCCAAAATTTGGCTAATGAAAGTTCGTTAAAAGTTTATTACAGACTACATTGATGTTACACATGTAATCAGTCATGTCTACATAAATCCATTCTTCAGGATTCAATGAATCCACCAACAATATCTCCCTGCTTATAATCAGTCAAGTCAGGAAATATTTTACAGGCACTTCAGATTTTCATGTTCATCAGAATAAGATAAGAAGTTCATTCAGAATCCAATTCATTGCTCTTCTGACATGCCAAGTCGCAATACATAACCAGGAATTTGAGTGATGAACTCATAGTTTTAGATAAGCTACTATCCGTAAGCAAGACAAACAAAATAATTCTTCAGAAACAGTAAGAATCCCTGTATTTTATTCATGTATGATAACGTTGTATCCTGAAGTCAACAGTAAAAATAGAGAAATTACAGAGAGATTTTATCAAAATAAAGAAGTTATCTGCTTCATTTTGACAGCAGATCATTCTTCTGTGCAGCAGCATGTCAGACCATAGTAGGAGCATCTTCTACAGTCAAAAGGGAGAGGGCTTCGCCAGCACGTGATCCGGAGGAGAGCCTGAGCTTTCGGTAGTCTTCAAAAGTGAAGGCTTGATATAGACGAGGATGTTCAGAATCCACAAGTTCAGGCGGTGACTCCACAGGCCTGTCTTTTGGCCCAAGTAAAAAAAGAGCAATTGAGATCCGCACCGCAGCTTTCTTGCACTGCACCCGGTGCTTCAGGTTGTGTAGTCTTCCATTGCTCCAAACCTACAGAACCCTCAAGTACATAAGGTGAAAAACAGTTTTAATCTGTATTATATTTAATCTATGTTTGAGCAATAATAATGTGACAACACCCAAAATTGTCATCCATAGAGCAGCTGATATAAAATCCCATATATTTGCGTCAAGTGCCAAGCACTGAACTCAAATAAGCAAAACTTGATTAGGATGACATATGAGTGGAGCTCTCTGGCAGTTGTCTGATGCACAAGATGAAAAAAAGTAAAGGAGGCAAAATAGAGCCCCTTACTTATATGATTTTGAAATCAATACTCATAAAGGATATATGCTCACAAGGTGCTAACAAAATTAACTAATTCATCAGATAGGTTTGAGATAAAACCATGAAGGGACACCCGAGTTTGTCCTAGTAAAAGAAGGAATCAAAAGGTGATCACTAAACGGATGGATACATAGGAATATATGCAAGTCCTCAGATGACTGATAAACTGAGAAATGATTAAATAGGTGAAAAGTGCAATTAAGTCCTTTAGGAAGACATTTCTTTGATAGATTCTATGTGAATCTCATACTATATAGTGTTTAAGAAGTACAGAAACATTAGAACCTGAAAAAAATGCAGTAAGCTAGAAACCAGAAAGACCTTTGCAATGTCACCAAGATTGACCAGAAGGGAGTCTGGAACAGGATCAACAGCCACATAGCTGCCTGAGTGGTCCATTACTTCTAGGCCTCCAACACAATCATCTTCTTGCAGCACAGTGAGGAATCCACTGTCTGTGTGAATCTGGACTCCGGAAGACCCAATAGTTTCCTCCGTGAAGGAGTACTTGTTCAGCCGAAACTGGCATGGCCATTCCTCAAATGGATAACCAGCCACGCCGATGCTCTCAGCTATCTTACACGCTATGTCAACTGCGAGCTCATGAAGCTTAGAAGCATATGCTCGTATGGTATCCCTTAAGATCAAGCAGAAAACATAATTTATAGCTACAAATTAAGTCAGTGAAGGCCAACTATAACAAGTGATTTTCATATCCATACAGTAGAGCATATTTCAATTGTAAACTAATTGTGGAAGGAAGGGTGACTTTGTAAGGTTCCGATAACATTTCTAGAACGTACCTTAATGACAATTTGTTTTGAATAAAAATAGAGTGATCTTTATATGATGTTGATGGGCAAACTACTTAGAAAATAAAGTTTGAATTCTACTATATGTCAGTAATTGTTACAAAAGATTGTACTCACAACTATTAATATGAAGATTTAAGCTATGCTTTGAGTATCACAGAACAACATATCCGGTATTAATTTGTGGCTTGCGATTTCACACCTTTCCAATACATAAGAAGAGGTATTTGCATAAATATCCGTGCAAATATAATAGCTCTTTGTACATATCATTGTCATTTCTGAACATCACCAGCCATCTCAAAAGATTATTCAACTGTGTTCGATCGGTGGTGAATTTTAATCATAACATCAAAATAACCCTCAGATTTTAAGTATGGTTGCAATAATTTGAGATGCATATACAAGGATTTTTTTTTTCTGCTGCTGCAAACATCGAGAGGCATAAATGCCAAAAAAACTACCAACTAATGTGGCCATTGCATGCATTTGAATGACAAATAAAAAGGTATAATTTTTTTATTGTCAGCAAGTTTGAATGATATTCACATATACGTCAAATTATGAATTTTTTCATGATACATATCTGTTATGGAAATTTGACAGACAAAACATTAATAAATCCACATTAGTGTGTACCAATATGTTAGATGGCTGTAGTTCAGGAAGCATGTAATACCAATATATTCCTGACAGCTATATACTTTGAGAGGTAAATGCACTAATGTAGGTAATAATTTGATGGAACATGAGTATTGCAGAAATATTCGTACTTATTTTAGTCAAACATGAGTTTTGAACTAATAAAGGGTGCATTTCTCTAATTGTCAACACTGTATTTTTATCAACTAAGGGATATTGGCAAAATATAAAATTGCAAGCGTTTTGGTTAGCTTATAATCTACTTGATTAGGAGCCCAAATTCTTGATTTAATCTAGTTTCACCCAAAAATGTTGATTCTTTATCATTATATACTCTGGGCGCTAATGTATGTCTCAAATCTCTTATTCTTCTCCCTACAACATCTCATATCCCATTCAGAATGCCCAACCTCACTGCATTAAAAATTTCTCATTTTTAACAGTTCCGAAAAGAGAACTAGTAAAAATATTACAATATTTTAGGAAAAAGAGAGTAAAATGGGGACAAAACAAAAGTTTCAAGATCATTATTGACATGGATGGATTAATCATAGTAGGGGGATTTCGTAATAACAACAGAGACCAAAACGAAAAAAAAAAAAAAATTACCGATGGAGAGGGGAGACATCGAGGCTGGAGCAGAAGGCATCGACGTCCGCCGCGGCGGCGGCGTCGTAAAGGCCGAAGGCCTCGTAGAGCGGGTTGGCGGCGGTGGGGCCGACGTAGCCAGAGCCGGCGATGACGTCGGCGTTTAGGCGCTTGACGTCGTCGGGTAGGTCGAAGAGGGCCAGGACGGCGGCCTTCATCCGCGACTGGAGCTCCGACGAGACCCCGTGCCCCACCACCCTGAAGCACCCCATGCCGGTGCAAGCGGCCCGGAGCTTCGCCTGCTCCGATCCGTCGAAGTTGCTCAGATCGATCGTCGGGATTTGCTCCATCGCAGAAGAGTCCCTCTCGTCTCCCTCGCGCGCGGACGATGTGCAGTTTCACGAGGGGACAAGGTGGGCCCGCTCTTTTTGTTTTTTCATCTAAAACTCCCAAAATCTATTTTATTTATTAAATTTTATTTATGATTTTAGTATATAAATATATTTAAATTTATTATTTATAATTTTTAATTATTATTTAATCAAAATTTTGATCAAAAATTTTACTTTTATCTCTTAAAATTTTACAACTTAATCTATCAAAAATTTATTAATTATATTTTGTGTGAATTTTTTTTATATTTTTACTTTTTCTTTTTTCTTTCTTCTCGTGCGTGAGACGGTGTTGGCACGCAGCGATGCAGGCGTGAGGCACAAGTGTAGGCCTCACGTCTTGGCTCACACCAGGCCTCGACCTGGCACTATCATTGCGTCCACACTAGCTCGCGCAACCTGACGTCTAGAGAAAAAAAAAGGAAAAAAAAAATTCTCACAAAAAATAATAGACAAAATTTTGAGAAATTAAATTATAAATTTACAAAGAGTATAAGTGAAATTTTTAACTGAAATTTTCAATAAATAATAATCAAGAAATTATAAATAATAAATTTTGAAAAAAAAGAGATGTAAATATATATTGAAATCGTGAGAAAATTTTGATAAATAGAATAAATTTTGAGAATTATACGTAAAAAATATTTTTTCTAAAAATATTTGTATAATTAATTTTTTTAATTCGATAGTATTAAGATTTTATAATTTTAAAAATAAAATTGTTTAAGCTTTTATTTGATCGCCTAGGTGGTCATTTTTTGGTTAACGATCAAATGATCAAATGATAAATTAACATAATTAATGATAATTTTAAATAAACAGTAGTACATAAGTTTTATTATCTAAATATCGTTATTTAATTTCGTCCGCCACAATAATTTATTATTTCGTTTTAAAATCCACTATAAATTCATTCAGCATAATCTTTGAATGTGATTTGACTTTCAAAAATGGAGTAGAAGAAGAGACCACGTAAAGAGCAAACAATAAGTAAATATCTTAACAATAAATAATTTAGTGATTCATAAATGAGAGATAATGTGTTCGAGCATATACCTTTACGCTATGATTTTTATTTAAAATTTTTATGGTTTGAAATATTATTTTTATGAAGATGACAATACCACATCAATTATTTTTGATGAATTTAAAAAATCTATATAGTTCATGGGAGACTTTTAGAAAGGAAAAATAATACTTGGATTTAAGAGAGAAATAATTATGTGAGGAATAAAAGAAAATTTCCCTTATATTTATTTATTATATATCTTGAAATATACTTTATTCATTTATTCATTATTAACTATAGGCTCTTTTTTGAAAGTAAGTTAAAATTTGTTTAAATTTAGGAATATTTATCTACAATATCCTCCTATTTGTCTTATTTATCAAAAACTCTATGAGATTTCAATAATTACTTACACTCCTTTTTTTGAAATTTATTATAAAAAATATTTCCAAAAATTTTACTTCTACCCTCCATAATTTTACAACTAAATCCTTAAAAAATTTAATTTCTCATTCTCCACTCTTTCTCTCAAATATTTATAAATAAGTTCTTTGAATATTTTTATTTATAAAAAAAAATCTAAATGTTACTATTTTTTAAGTAAAAATTAATAAAAAGGACCTTAAATAGGATTATGACAATCAGCAAAATTAGTCCGATTGTTTTCTATAGGAATAACCTATCGTAATCCTGCTAGTCGCATTAATTTTGTTTCATAATCCATCGCTAAAATTGCCCTTAGGTTTTCAGTTTATTTAACAAAATTTTAGAGAACAAAGAACAACGATAAAAAAACAATCAACTTTTATTTTCAGTTGAAAAACCTACTTTTATTTTTGTGTTTTAACCTGTTGGGAGAGTCCAAAAATATTAAATAAAATAAATATAATGAGTTAGAAATAAAATATTTTTCTATATATATATATTCAACTCTGTAACATTATGAACTATTACATTTCAGCCCTATAAGAAACTGAAATTGCAATTCAAAATGAAGAACCAGAGGCGCAAATATCATCCTTTGAGAGAAGAGAAAATTCTTTCATGAACTAGTATTACCTCGCTTTTATCAAATAAACTCATTATAAACAAATATGTACAAATCAGTCCAATCCCCGAACTCCTCCAAGCTCACACTCCAATCCCCATCCTCATCCACCCTCCCAATCTCCCACTTATCTCCTCCTTCGCCTCCTGTCGGAGCTGCAGCGACTGACCTCAGCTCCTCCGCGGTGACATACCCGTTCCCGTCCACATCGAACACCTCAAACTCCTCCCTTGCGTCCTCCTCCTCTTCCTCCCGGCCCCGGTGCCCCCCGACAATCGCCCAATACATCGCTTACTTACAACTCTTCAACGTCCACGCACCCATCCTCGTTGGAATCTACTCGATGAATTATTCCCTGCAAGTCCCCTTCAGAGACAAATATCCCGAGATTCTCCAACGAGTCCCAGAGCTCCTCCCACATGATAATCCTGCCCCCGTCATGGTCAAAGGTGAGAAGCACTCGACGAAGCTCAAACTCATCGATTATAGCCTCAGCCTTCGTGGCTTCTCTCACCGAGTTTTTCGAATCCATTGAGGATTTGTGGAACAAGAACACGTGAGGATGGACCTGATCTTCTGGGGGAGGAAGCAGAGGATGGCGGGTCTCATAATTCGGGACCGATCAAGGTCTGATGTGGCTTTTGAGCTGAAACCGAAACTTTTCAAACAGCTCGGTCACGTGCGTTGCAAACTTGCACCTCACCGCCCTCTACAAAGTTTGTTCAATATCGATCAGATAAATTATCTATAACACCGAACTCCAACTCACCCAATGAGCCCTCGCCAAGTCATCAATAAAAAAGCGTGCGTTCCCCTTGATGGTCCAACTTTAAGCTCCCCGGACAATTTCCCTTCTCGAAGTTCGCTCCCCTTCGAGCTCTTCGTCGGCGCCGCCCCATCGCTCTCCGGCGAGGTCCGCCACTCCTCCCCTCCCCTTCTCTCTCTTCCCCTAAACCCTAATCGAAGCCCTAACCTAAGCTCCATTCCCGCTCCTCCCGCTTGTCCGATGTTTTTTCGCGAACTCGGACCGCGGAGGTTTTTTTGGTGCTCCGTCGATTGTTTGGTTTGGATTGATCGGTTTTACTGGATAAATTCTGATTTTGACTTCAAAGATAGTGCCTTTGAGTGAAACAATTGATTTGCTATGGACGTCTGAAGGAATCTATTTGAAGCATTATTTACTAATGTAGGTTTTCTATCAGTTGAGCTGCTTACAATTTGATTGAGGTACTCTTGGTTTGTTCGAGATTCAATTATACATGTAATTTCTGTTAAAATGTGTTTGTTTGTGTGGTAAACAATGTAATGCAGAATTGCTTGTGGATGAATTCATATGGTTTTCTATTCTGATTTTGTCCTATTTTTACTCCACAATTTCAATTCAGTTTCTGGTTGTTATTCCTTTCCCACTTATATTGTGTTATGCAGTTGCTAAATTGTGCCTTTGAGTATAATTTGCTTTATGCTGATGAATATTTTTCTGGTGACAGAAGGGGAATATATGGAGTATTAAATGGAGAAGCAATTTCCACTTAAATAATGACCTTGCTGGTCTGTTTGTGAAAAACGACATTGGTGTAATGACAGTGTTCTACACGTTTTAGTGCCTTCCAATCTTGTGGCCTTGGAGTATATGGTCCTTTATACATTGTAGGCATCCAACGGTTGCATCCCTTTGATTGGCTGCTTCTTTATACATTGTAGGGGACTATATGAGTTTACATTCACATTCATTTGATTTTTGTTATGATTCAATTGTATATTCATTTCTACTTCTATGCCAGCTTGGGGAATTCTGTCAGATGCATTCCATTTAGATTCTAGTTCATAATGGGAAAGAGGGATGGCTTATGGCGTTTGTCATGTTTGTTCTAACCCCATGGGACAAATTCTCAACATTGTATTGTGCCAAAAGAATCGTTAGCTTCTTGCCAGTGAATCTTTGGTTACTTTTTGGCTTGAACTATGCTGACCAGTTGCTTCCTTTTTTCCCGTTATGTTGGTTTTTATCATTATATTTAGATAGTCAACTCCATTTTCTGAATCGCGGATTTGAACCTGTAATCACCAAATTTGCTGGGAAATTGACTGGATGGAATGGTATCCTGTTAAACTTTTTTGTTGCATTTTGTTTGCAGTTGCATGGCTGGCTCTTCAATTTACTGATTGTAATGAGATGATATTAATTTTAACATTTTTAGTTCTACAAATATGAAATTTCGACTGTTAACCTTTGCTAAAACATGATTTTTTTTCTTCTAGTGGGGCAGTGGCCTCTTATCTTCATGAGTTATCTCCTTCAGTATGAAA
The DNA here is from genome assembly GCA_005019695.1 of Trichopus zeylanicus subsp. travancoricus. NCBI lineage: Eukaryota > Viridiplantae > Streptophyta > Magnoliopsida > Dioscoreales > Dioscoreaceae > Trichopus > Trichopus zeylanicus. Next base: position 51,048 of record RXID01017368.1, read on the forward strand.
CCTTGTACTATGTAATACTTAATCATCTGTTCTTTTATGCTGGAGAATATCAGGGCATTCATAGGATTTTTTGTTCATCTTCAGAACCTAGTTGATGGGGAATCAAGAAAATTTAGAGTTTTATTTGAACCTATCACGCAGAGAGCTTCAAGGATTATGCAAGCAGCATAATCTTCCTGCAAATAGAAGTCATGCACAATTAGCCAAGTCAATGGTTTCACAGCTTAAGGTAGACTTGTTTTCTTGTTACACTGACATATTAATTGGAAGCCATGTGCCTTTTTGATTTCATGATATTTCTCTATTTGATGGCATGTTTTGAAGTTGATCATTTTTGTTTGGTTTGTTCTGAAAATTCTGCAGAGAAAAAATTCCAGTTCCAAACCCGGGAGACCTAAAGCAACATATAGCACCAATGGTAATTTTCTGGCATCTATTGGCGAGATGCATGTAGAATAGCATGTCAACCTTGTTATTGGAAATCTATGAAAATACATGCTGAAGAAAATTTCCATGCAGGGACAATTGAGAGAAGGAAGTCTGATCATGTGCAGCATTTGCCACCTGGGGTACAAATGGATAGAAGTGGTGAAATGGACAAGCAAAGTTTAGAGAAGGTTTTCATCTCATCATATGGCATTGTGTTTTCTTCAACCCATTAGTGAATGTGACTATTCCTAATGTTAATCATCTGGCATGTGGTTTTCCTTGTTGCATCATCTTAAAATTGTAAGTTTCTGGATATTTTCTCATTATGCATAGCTTTTTGTGCATTGGTGCAGGTGTACAATAGTGACTCAAATGTTTCTTGTGCAATTGCTTCTAGTAATGAAAAAGGAGTTTTTTTTCGTAATGGCACTTGTGCTTCCTGTGCCAATGGCCCTCTGCCCAAAATTGCTCCTAATATCCAAGATGTCAGCAAAACTTCCCAACCTGGTTCTGAGTGCCATAACGTGGGTAATAGACAAGAGTCACAAAAAGCAATAAATTTGAGGAATTCTGCCCATAATTTGCTTAATTCTTCTGCCTCCAATTGCAATACTGTTGATTCAGCATCAGTTCCATGCAATCACAAAAGAGTTTCTAGTTGCTCCATGCCAAGTGGATTTGTATCTTCTGATGAGGTTTACACAAAAGCTGCTCCTTCATTTGAATTTTTTGTAGCATCTGAAGATGGCATTAATCTGTATGTTGATTTAAATTCAAGCGCAGAAGATTGGATTAATAACTTGAAGAATGAAGTTTGCATTGATCAGAAAGTAGAACATTGTAAATCTAAGATCTTACGTGATCATGTTAGAAGTTTGCCAGATGCAAGTGAGCCTATGATGCCATCCAATAATGTTAGAATTGATTGTCAGGGTAATGAAGCATTGACCAGCATGCCAGTTGAAAATTCAGGACATATGCTGGGTAATCAAATGGTTTCTTCATCATGTATAACGCATTCTGATGTCCCGATCCATGTCAGAGGTTGCATTTTATCTTGTCCGAGAGATAATGTCATGATGCCTCAAGACTCAGTGGAGGTTGTTTCGAACATTGAAAAGACTGATGCACCAATGCTTGATGCTTCTCTGAGCATTGATATTTTGAGTCCTGATGGAAGGGGAAATCGAAACACTGTGGAGTACCAGACTCAGGAGCTGGTCACTTCCGATGCTGCAGAAGTTGGTCTGCCAGATAAGGCAGTGGCTAGCAATCATGAGAAACTAAGTTCCCTAAAATCTTACAGAATTGATCATAACTTTGGGGCTCCATACATGGAAAATCTCAAAAAGCATTGTAGTGCACATCAAGTATCAGCTGAAAGTGGTCCAGTGGAAGGGTTGTCAGAAGCTTTAGACCATAAGATTTCACTGGAAACAGATTTTTTTCTACCTAAAGGACAGTTAGTATTGGATTGTCCAGTGGCTGATGCTCAATCAGGTGTAGGGTCATCGAGCCATATACACAGCCATCATAGAAGTTGCAGTCTTGGATATTCTATTTTGGATGTTCCTGCATTCGCATCTGATGATGAACTGGTGGTATGGATCCTTTTCCTTTATCTCGGGACAATATTCCTTGTTTCACTAACTGTTTGAGGGATGCTTGAGTTGACAATACACTAATTTTGGTACTCTTTAAGTTAGGCTAGAATCAAACTAGGATGCTGTTGTACCTGGAACTTCATGTTTTCCTTCTTGGGTTGAAATTTAAATGGAAATAAGAATTCTTTAAGTGAATTTAGAAGTGCAGCGGGTGATTCATTTCCTTTTTCATTATTGTATGGCTTTGACTGACTTGCTTTTTTCCCTGATTTCTTTCCTTGCCTGGAATGATTTCCCAAGGGAAAGTACTTAGTGCCTTGATCTGCATTCCCATCCTGCTGACATAGATGTGCGTAGATGTTTATTTCAAGGAGAGCAACTACGGTTGTGATTACTCTATGTGAACTTTTTCTTTTGATACATACCAGTTCTCTTCCCAAATTTCCTTTATCTTTGCTTTCTTTTTGATATTTGGTAGAGAAAAACAAGTCAGCTTTTAGAGGTGTAAATGGGACAGATTTTTTTCTATTTTAGATGTGTGTTCACCTATCCTTTTTTTGAGGCTTTGAACTATGTATTTTTCAATTCTCAATCTCAGCCGAATCAATTGGAATTGGTCCCTAATTTGTTAAGAGTTTTTCTTCTACTTTACCTGTTGATCTCCTTTTTTTTGTGTTGCATCTGACTCGATAAGTGGAGAATTCTGCAAAAGTGTAGATTATAATATTATTTTTTGTATAATAAGATGGAAGCTTTTTTGGGAAATTGTGGTCAATGAAATTGTTTTTGGTTTAATTTTACAATGCTTAGAGTAGTTTTTTGAAGCTATTAACAACAGATTTAGAAAGACATCTCGTTGTTTCATGGTTTCTGACACAGAATAAGCAAGAATTATTTCTATAGAGAAGCCATGGCATTAGTTTTCAATTATTCCGCACTTCAAATGAGCACCATGCAATTCTGATGCAGCTGAAGGATTGTTTTCCAAGAAGATATATTTTCTGTTGACTTTTTTCTTAATGTTAGATGTAGAACTGCACATCTTTCAGTTTGTCTTGTTGACTAATTACTTTGTCTCTAGGCAGTTATTCTTTTCTTTTGATGTTCATGTTGAGTTTCTAATGGAATTCATACCCCAGTTTCTCCAAAAAAGACAAACATAAAAGATACAACTGCCACAAATTTCATTTTCAAAAGAACCTAATTATTATATGTTCAGATTTAATTTGTTGGCATGCCAATGAGAAAGGAATGAGGTATGTAGAAGAAAAGGTGTCACTCATTCCTTTAAATGATTTGTATATCATTTTACATTAGTTTTTTCTCCATTTTAAACAAATTCTAATAGCTCTTTTTCTATGTTTTGTTCTTTTGGAACATCATAAGTTGTCATGGCAAGAGTGTCTTTACTTGATGAAAATTGAATTTGATGATTTGGCGCCAAAGGGGTAGTTTGAGAGACGTGCTTCTATAATTTGTCACAGCTGGACTCAGGCCTCCAAGTGTGATGTGTTTCATTTGTTTTGATTCTTCTGATTTGCTGTGTCATCCATTTTAATTATATCAAACCATCAAAAAGAACACTGCATCGCCCATAGAATCACATGCCCATTATTTTGGTTGATCAAATAGTTAATAAAACCCTGCTGATGCTATTAGCAGAGACTATTTAAATATGGAATATTATGATAAAGAGACATTCATGTCATCTCAAATTGGATTCTGCACACTAATTAGGTGTTTCTTTGACTATTTTTTTACATGTATATCTTCAGTGAAATTTAATTAATCATGCAGGATATCAGTTATTCCAAACATCGAATGTTGTTTACTGTTTATATATATCGTCCTTAACTGTAAATAACTATATCTATGGATGAGCCCTCAAACTCTGCAGGGGTCAAATGCTAGTCTAAATCCTAAATGTGAAGTTCCAGGCTAGCTTCAGAAGATATTCTGAGTCACGAGTAGCCTCTAGTCGCTCCAAACTGGAGATCACTTGTTGTTTGCTTGGTGTATTAAGTAACTTGTGTGGCAAGCTTTATGTGCACAAATATGAATCTGATTATGGATATCAATCTTTCACCATGATTTAACATAAGTATGTTTCAAAAATATACAGCAGTTGAATATTATCCAATGGGAAATTCTGATCAAGCTATGATTATATAGCAAGTACTGTTGGGATAGTAGAGGCATAGTTATAATATAGATGGTAGCTAGTAGGGGTGGAATCAATGGCACCCACATAATCGAGTCACTATGGGATTGCTGGTTTTCCTAATTCTTAAACTTAGAGATTACCCTGTTGTGATTTACTAGCCATTTTGAGGATACTTTGTGTGTGATGCCTTTTAATGTAAGCATTCTCTAAATGGTTAAACTCTTACCCATTTAGTCTGCTATGCTAACAACTGTATATTAACAACAAAATTTGAGTCTGTATGTGAACATGAATTGAATTTGACAGTGCCATGTGTGTATTTGCAGGGTAGAAGCATTCTGGAGAGGGCAAAAGAGAACTCCGAGTAAGCCCTTCTACAAATGAATGAATCTTAGCGTTGTATTGCATTCACAAGAATTCATCTTGACGGACCATTTCCTGGCCTATGCAGATGCTCACAATTTCCTAGCTTATTCAGCAAAAGACGTTCTAGTCAAGAATTGCAGGAAGAGTTCCAGAGTAAGAGGCTACACACAAATGCTGAAAGTAAGGGTTGGCCTGTCTTGTATTCTAGCACAGTATCAGAGCCGCTCATCCTTCTTAGGAGATCTTCAAGGCTTGTTTCTAAGGTTTAATTCTTTTTTACCATTCGGAAGTTTATTTGGTTACTAATCTGATGCTTGTGCTTCAAAGTTCAAAACATTCATGTTTTTGTTTACTTCAGGCAAATATTTTTAATTTTTTTTTGTATCACCTGGCGCTATTGAAATTGGTCTAAACAGGTAAGGCAAGATATGTGCAGAATGCGGGATGAACAAACATTGTTCTCATCTGATGTGCTTTGATCGCATTTGTTTTAGGGTATATAGAGCATGTAGTAGATCCAAAACAGATCCTCTTAACAATCAATCTGAAACTTAGCTAGCTAAGAAGGATTACATCAGAGAGAAGTGCTCTTTCCATCTTTTGATAAGTTTCTTTGTTCATGGGCTTCTTCACTATACTATCAACACTAATAGGTTGCCATTTCCAATTAGCCCCTAACTCCAGTAAGATTGTTTAAATAACACCTCTTTATTGGTGTAAATAACACATCTGCAGGTGTTGTAAATTTCCTTTGACAGTTTTTTTTTTCTCTTTGTATCTCATGTTTTCTCATTTTATTTGAAGCTGTCACTTAATTATTTGCATGTTAGCCAATTCCGCAGTCCTGTTTTAGATATTAATTCAGTACATCCTGCTTGAACTCATTTTTTTATGAATTTTTCCTCCCTTCTATTATGTTCCTGCAAATGTAAATGTTCCAATTTCCTTTCTGTGCAGGGTGATCAATCAAGGTTTGCCACTCAAAATTAGAGCCAATGGTTGGGAATTTGAAAAATCGGTTTTTGGTTCTTTTTCAACAGATGCAGATGCAATCAAAACAAGAGGATGGACTGAAGAGTTCGGAATCAACTGCCATGAAGGAATCAATTTGATTGTTTAGGGTTGTCTATCAAACTAAAGCTCCATTCTTCCAAAACATTTTTATGGTTGCTCATTTTTCATGTCAGAAAAGAATGACCTCAGTTGCTTCATACATCTTTACCAGAACTTTTCTCCATTTTTGGGTAAAAATTACCAGACTCCAACCAAAGAAGTTACCAGACATTATTTCATAGCAAACCTGATGCGCAATTGGATGTTGAAATCGATGTATATTGTCCAAAATTTTCTGTTCATGTTGTTGTGATCTTATAGAAAGGCATTTTTCTTTCACCAGATGCGTAATATGCTATTTGATGTCAAATTGTTGCTGAATATTAATATGAAATTTAATAATAAACTATAAATAATTGTAAATAATAAGAAACCCTTATAGCTCAGTGGTAGAACAAATATTTGTTTTTCTTTCGTCAAAAAAATTTGCAATTTACCAAAAAAAAAAAAAAAATTTCGATAACTAGCGCGCAATATTTTCTTAATATTTACCTGGGCCGAGGTCCGGCCCGAATCAGAGATTGATATAATGAAGTTCGCTCTGCCCAAAATACCCGCAGTCCTTCTCCGCCTCGATGGCTTCGTCGTCGGCGACACCGCACGTCCTCCGCCTGGTCGTCAGCTGCCGGAAGATCACCGCCGAGGTCATGGCCCAGAAGACAGGCGCGATCGTGGCGATGGCCTTCTCCGGCGAGCGGGAGATCGCCCAGCAGCTCCGCCTCCGCCTGCTCGAACGCTTCCCGTACGGCCGCAGCTTCTGGGACGCCCGCGACGCCGCCCGCCTCGGTGAGAAGCTCGCCCTCCGCCTCCGCGACGCCGGCGTAGACGCCGTCGAGGCCGTGCTCGAAACCGAGCTTTCCCGACCACCCCACTACCGCCGGCTGCTCGCCTCGCTCTTCCTCTCTCTCGAGCGCGCTGGAGTCCGGGTCGCCGGCGCGGAGAAGCTCGCTTGGCCCTGAAATCTCTGTAATTTCTCTTTTGTTTTTTCCCGTTGAATTGTTGATTTGAAGGGAAAAAAAATCCTTTTCACAGAATCTCAAAATCTCACAAGAAAAAATCGATATAATCACCAATACATTCCTTTAGTTGATAAAAAAAAATCGCGAAAAACATGACTTCGATGCGAAAAGCAAGTGTTTTGTATTAGACATGGCAGAACATTGCAAAGCAGTCGTAGCAGCCATCAGTCCACAGCCATAGCATCCGAAGAACCCGTGGCAGCATCTTCCATTGCGGTCCTCAGCTCATCTACCAAGTTCTTCTGGTCATCTTCGATCGTGTTCTGCAATTCGTCCACCTGCAGAAACAGAATAAACCAATGCTTAGAGCAGGGGGAAGATTCAAATTTTCGTATTCGATATCTTCAGAGATTACTAAATGTAACAATCAACAACACATCAAAAGCTCAAATCCTGGCTTCAAGGTGCACACCATCCAATGAAATTTCATGTTTTCCAAAGAAATGGAGTTCCAGCATTGACTTGTTGCTTGGATGAATCCACGGTTTAGATGGCAGACAGAATAATATAACATCAACAATTTTAAAGGCCTACAGCTGTAACTTGTAACTAAGGAAATAAACAGTTCTAATAGAACCCAGTAAAAATCAAAGACTAATCTCTTGAAGGATGTTACAGGAGTCAAAAAAACAGAAGAAAGACACGGACATGGAGAGTCCTCGGAGAACAATCTGGCTAATAATTCAGCACAATAGAGAAACAAGAGAAGTTTCTCAAGGAACAGAAAGTGTGCAACACTACAGTTTTAAACTTCAAATGGCAGTGAGAGCTGACTTCTTCAAAAGGAAAGCAAAGCAATCATCAAGCTACATTACATTTCAGGATTCGTCAATTTACAAACAAAAAATGTGTACGAAGTAAAGAAATGTGAATGCATACTCACCAGATGCAAAAGAAGAGCGAACTGTTTCGTGCGAAGGTCCAGAGTCCTTATGCCAGCAGCATTCTCAGCCTCCAACATTGCAATTTCCTTCTTGAGATCCGAAATAGTTTTCTGAGTCTCTGATCTAGGAGGCTGCAAACCAACCAGCCTCCTAATCGCCTCACATTCTTCCTTGTGTTGCCTCTCAATCTTGCTCTCCTCAAGCTGTTTCTTCAAATCCTCAATGTCAGTCTGGGCCTGCAAAATTTGATGTTGGATTTCTTCTTGCAGCTCATTGAAGCTCTCTTTCTCCCGAAGGTTAGCATCCACAACCGCTTTACTCTTCAGGAGTGGCACTTCAAAAGTGTTCATCTCCTGTAAAAAAGCCTTGTACAGTCTCTTGCACTCACCAAAGTTATCTTCATCTTTCTCAATTTCAAGTGCAAATGAATTGAACTTCTTCTGGAGCTTCTTGAGGGGTGGTTCACCTCTAGTGGTGGTGGTACGAGTCAGCAGCCTGTGTTTGATGATGATATCATCTTCGTTTGGTCCAAATGCATACTGGGCAGTCGTCTCTTCTCTCCTCCCAGCAGGTTTCTTTCCTTTGACTAACATCCAGAAGGTTGAGATTCTTTAAAACAGCCTCTACTCAAGAGATTGGGTCCGTGCAAGAAAAGTTCATGCTAGTCAGAAACACATATACACACATCCTAAGATGTAAACAACACAAAAATGAATAATTTTTTTGAAACATATAATCAAACAGAATGAAGGCATTCCAAGTATACAATTAAAAAAAATTATGTTTCACTTCCACTCTTGAGAAAAACTGAATATATTTAAAGGCTCACTAAAACCTGAAAATGGAAAATACTTCGGAGCACTTCTAAGCCAGGTTTTTCAAGCAAGCACAGAGTTGGATTTTTTTTTTTTTCCGAAGCATATAATTGAACAGAATGAAGGCAATCCAAACAAATAACTCATTAAAATTCTCACTCCTCTAAAGCCAAGTTTCCGAAGGGATGAAAAGCCAGATTTATTTAGGCATATAATCAAAGGATTGGGAATAACTCAAACACACAAGGAACAAAATTCTCACTTTCCTTTCACTGCCACTCTTGCAAAAATATTAGAACAATCATTTAAAACAAAACAAAAAAATCCAAAAGTATCATTAGCTCTTCCAAAGCCAAGTTTTCCAAGAAAGGGGCTCAAAGTTTTGTTTTTGAAGCAAACAATCGACCATAATAAGGTAATTCAAGCACAAAATGCACAAAATTCTCGCTCTCATTCCACTTCCATACTTGCCAATCCAGCGATTCCAAAGCCACTCTTTTAAAGAAGGGCCGGAAAAAATTAGATCTTTGAAGCATATAATCGAACAGAAGAACGCAATCCAAGCATAAAAGAAGAAAACTCCAATCTCCCATCACAACACATCCGCGTCTTTCATATGATGCAAAACAAGAGAGAAAGGAGAGGAGAAAGCGAAAGAAAGAAGAACCTGCTCCGCCAACGTCGCCGGGCCTCCCCCCACCTTCGCCGGTCGGTCGCCGCCGTCGCCGAAGCCCGATCGCCCGCTGATTAGCTGCGCCCGTCCAGGGATTGCGCCGGGTTCTTTCGCTCCGAAGCTTCTGGTCGAATCTTCTGCTACTCTTATTGCTGCAAACCAGGCCGGATTGAACCAAAACCGAACCCATTCTAATAAACAGCACCGTCTCTTCGGTTCTTCCCAGGCATTCCAACCTCCGTCTCTCGCCGCAGCCGTCGCTTCTCCCCTCGCCGGAGCTCCCAAGATGGCGTTTTGGCGCCGAATCCGGCCGGAAACCCTCTACCACCAAGCCAGTCGACTAAGCCTCCTTCATCCCGGAACTCCGGCGGCTAGTCGAGATGACGGGAAATGGCGATTCGGCTCCGGCGAGACGTATCTTGGCCTCGGCGGCCAAGTGAGATCCTTCGCTGCTCGTGTCCAGGTGGGTTTCGAGTCCTTCCCGATTTGGCTTTCTGTTTTTGGTTTCTCTGATTCTAGTTTCTCGTTTTGATGGAATTTTAGGCTAAAGCGAAAGCTAGTGCGGATGCATCAGCCGAACCTCGCCTCAATGAAGCAATCACTGCCCCGTTTGTGCGGCTGGTTACCGGTGATGGTGAGCTGCTAAATTTTAGCCTTCGATTCGTTAGTTCCTTCTGGATTGATGAATTTTGGTGTTAATGGAAGAGTTTGTCCAAACTTGAATTTCTATTCCGAATCGCAGTGATGGAATCCATATGATAAATTTCATTACAAATTTGATTTAACAGTTGAAAAATTAGACTTTGCCAGTCCTGCATCGCTAACTAGTGTTGTCTCTAAGTCCTTTTTTGTGCATATTTTGGTGTGAAGACAAAGTGGCTTGATTGTTCTTGCTCCTATGGAACTTTACTTTTAGGTGTCAATGTGTACAAAAAATTTTGCTTCCGCTTCTACTGCCGGCTCTTTTGTTTTCTTAGTCGCAGCAGTAGTTTTTTTGGCGTGAAAAGCTCTATGGCTTTACAGGTCAAAGATGAGTTTACTGATTTTGGTCAGCTTGTAGGGCATGGTGTTGTCTCAAGGTTACAGGCTCTTAATCATGCAAGGGAGCTTAATCTCGATTTAGTTGAGGTAAGTTGCCTTTATTCATTTTTGCTTTAATCCAAGGTTTTTAATTTCAGGTTCTTTATTATGGCATGTGCAAACTCCATTGTCTCTTAATGAAGCTGGTTGAATGATGTAACTTGTTTTGACATCCAAAACTAACATGGGACATTGCTGCAAGTGACCGTATGACTTGCATTACTTGCATTATGGCTTATATTTTTGCAGTGCCTAGAAATTCTTTTCTATACTAACTGATGTGAAAATGCATCTTGATCCTAAATTTCAGAAGATTTCTAAAACCTGTTAATGACTGAACTCAACTGATAACATGTTAATTATGATAATTTATGATTTATGTTAACTAGCCCAGTGGGCATTTAGTTATAATGCTTTGTTAAAGTGCTTCAGGTCTTCTAAAGCCAATCTGTTTTATACTTTTCAGTGTTAGAAATTTTTGCTTGACCGAATTGCATTTAATTTGTGCTTTGTTTTTCTTGAACTTCCAACTGAAAAAGTTGCTCTGTTGTCTAAATTTAGGTCCAAAAAACTGCAGATCCACCTGTTTGCAAGATCATGGACTTCCATAAAGAGAAGTATAAACAAGAAACAAAGGAAAAGGAGCGTGTAAAAAGCAAGGTATGTTTGTATTTTATTCATTTTGTCTTTGAATTGGAAAAAGCAAGATGAAGGCTGAAGCTTGTGGTACCAAATACGCCCTGATTGCTTTAAATGAAGTTCCTCTAATATCCTATGGCATCTCTGGCAATGGATTAAGAAAAATATTAGTGATCAGCAGGACTAGCATGATAGTTCTTGATAGGGGCACCTTAGCTAGTCCTGATAGTTGTGGTAATCCTCTTCCTAATCCATTACCAAGCACAACCTTGCTATTTAGAAATTTCTATTGCCATAGAAAATTGTCTAAAATCTGTTGCCTCCAACTTGGCACTGCCTGATTATTGAATTTTATGATGCAGTCTGCACTGACATTACGCAGTGGTGAGAACAAAGAAATACGGTTTAAAGCAAAAACTGTAAGTGCTCTGCAGTCTTTATTTATCTTTTCTCTTTTTGTGCATTTACTTTTTTAAGAGGCTTTTGGCTGCCCTATTTGAGTGGAATAGATCCTGCGGTCTACAGCAATATATACATGTGTATGTGTACGGGCATGTGCACTGCATGTAATGCTTCCTTTTGTCTTTAATATAATTTGGATATAAATATTGGGAATGAACTTGATGATAGCTCTTGAGCATTGTATTTGCATATTATTCAAATTGAAGATTTAGATTTTAATCAAGAAGGTTTTCTTTCAGGAACTAAAAGATCTTAAAATGAAAGCAGAAACAATCACTAGACTAATGGAGCGTGGTTACAGGGTGAAGGTACTGCTGTTTTTTTTTCTCTTTTATCTTCTTCAAGACTAATGCATTTATTGTTTTTTATTAATTCAACGATGTGCAGTTTTGCATTTGACTTCCACATCAAGATTCAAATTGCAAGATCTGATCAGCTGTTTGGGCAGTCACCATAATTTTTCTTTTTTAGTAAAAAAAAGATAAGCAAGGAAAACATGAAAAAGGGAAATTCTGTAAGAACTCGAAGAATTATAATAAAGTCTTGAAGTTAAAATTTTCTTTGGTAGATTGTTTTCCAAATTTCTGATTATGGAGAACCAGTTGTCACATCGATATTGGGACGGTAATTGTTAAAATTTAAACATATTTTTTAAATTTTTTCTCAAATTTGTACGACATCTTTAGATATTCAAACATGATGAGTAGATCAATATCTCTGGTTTGGATTGGTCAGTCCGTGCTATATGAAATCCTTATGGCATTTTTCCTTTACAAGAATGATTTTGAAGAATGCTAATTATGGTTCGCTGTTATGTGATTGAGCAGTGTACCGCTATGCCCACAGGAAATGGCGAGGAAGATTTGGGGGCTCTGCTATCGCGTCTTTTAGCTCTGGTAACTGTCTAAGACACTCCATTGGACTGCTCTTTTTTCATCAATACAAGCATGTCTTTTGACATTTCTGGTTCCTGGGGAGATTTCACTAGTTGCTCATTTATGGTCCCGGGGATTCCATTTGAAACAGATAGAAGATGTTTCTGTCGTGCAAAGTGGTCCACATGTGGATTCAAGTAAAGCTTATGTGATTGTCAGGCATGTTAGGTTTGTCACAAAAAAAGCGGGGAAGAAAGCCAGCAAGGTTTTGGAAGCTGTTGCTAGTGGAGTTCCTAGCTCTGCTCCTACTACACCAGCAGACTGCCGCAGCACCAGAACAGATGAGACATCACTCCAGGATGAAGATGAATGGGAACCCATTGATGACAGTTCATCTACTGACTCTGAAGACAATCATCCGGAGGCCAAGTCCCATCCTCTATATAGTGCACCCCTTGCATCCTTTAAATCAGGACCAACTAGAGTCAATGAATATGATTTCAAGGCAAATGATACCCGTTTTGCTGATACTAAACTAAGATCACCAGTCAGCAATGGTCCATATTTCAATCCAAGATCAGCAACTTCTAGGCCTGATGTTGGCCTTGAAAATCCAAGGGTAGATTTGGGAAAGGAAGATATGAGCAGAAAGGCTACTGCTGGCCCTGTTTCCTCCCCACAAGGGCCTTCAGTTGTGGAACACAATCGGTATAGTAGGCCGAGTGATTCCAGGGGTAGATTCAATCAGCCAAGATCACCGCATCGAAGCACAGGTCCTGCTGACATAGGGTTTAATCAGCAAAGACAGCAGCTGCCTCAGAATGAGGGTGAAGAACGAGGTTGGTTGAATCCAAGGCAAAGACAGATCCATCCAAACAGCCCTAAGCCACCATCTCCATCTCCCCACTTTGGACTTTTTTCTTCAAAGCCTGATGCTTCAGGAGATGGGAGAAGAAGTACTCCGAACAATCCTGGTGACCAGAAGAGCTTGGGAGATCCAAGGAGTAAGCCTGCTCCAAATTATGGAACTTTTACTGCTGATAAATCTAGGAGTCCTAACTCTAGTAGACCTGGCTATGGAATATTCAGTGCAACAAATCCTACTGCATCTGGTGATCAAAGAAACCTGAAAGATGATCCAATGGCAAATAGCAGTAATCCTAGTTCACCAACACCAAGGTATGGAATTTTCAGCTCATCACATAGTGCTACTTCTGGTGAGCAGAAGAACGAAGGGTAATTACCATTGTGTGGAAATCAATTTTGCACACATAGGCCAGGTTAATTTCTGAGAAACGCTTCCATGGAAAAATGGCAGATGATTCTGATTCAGTAGAGTATTATGAGGATGACGAAATCATTATTTAGATCTTGCATTATTTATCTTTGCAGTGATTTTCCGATCAGATGAACTGCCTGAAGATTTTTATGCTTCAGTTGAGTTTGCTAAAATTATTCTCATGTCAACTATTTCAAAAACTTGTATATCAGTTTTGTAGTATTATACACAAATATTGTCGTATTAATTGTTCTTTCTAAGCTTATATTCAAGTTTGGAATATGGCTTATGATGTATTGTGGATTTCGACCAGCATGGGATGATGATTATCACCATATTGTTAAATCATTTATCAGATCAAAGCTGTGAACATGGATATTAAATGTGTCACCATTACTTTTTTACCTACATTTGTAAAATAATTTTTTACTTATAACCAAAATTTTAAGTTTCGGTCAAAACGACTCGATTTAGGCCGGTGCCAAAACGAAACCCTAAATTTGATTTCGGTTTAAGATTTATTGTTCATCTTTCCCAACGAGCAGAGCGGTCGAAACGAGCGCGGTGCGCGCGGGGCGAGCTTAGCATGCGCGAGGCGAGAGCAGTGAGCCCGCGAGGAGCTCGCCGGCCGAGCGCGCGCGGGGCGAGAGCAGTGGGCCTGTGGGGAGCTCACTGGGCGAGCGTGTGCGGGGAGCTCGTCGAGCGAGCTCAAGCTGGGAGCTCCTTGGGTGAGCTCGCATCGGCTTCGTGTCCGAGCCCGTGCTTTCACCGAACTGGCCCCGCATGCTCGCCAACCTACCACCGCTCCCTTGCCTGTCTTGCGCCTTCGCCGATCTAGCCCCTACTCCCACAAGCTGAGGCTAGCCTTGCACCGGGGCTAGCGCTGTTGTCAATCTGGTTCAGACGCCCTTACCGATTTCTGTCAAATACTATCCACGTACATAATATTATTTACATAACTATTCATTATTTTTAAAAAATTTTAAACATATTATAATTTTTTTAACTTAAAGTTAAAAAATAATTAAAATAAAGTTAAATTTTAGTCAAAATATAATTAATAAAAAAAAATTTTGGTTGAAACTAAAACAAAAATGATTTTGATCGAAACACGTTGATTTTTTATTCACGTGCATACGTGCATGACCATTTCATCGAAAGTAAAGCTAAAAAAAATTTGTGTCGGTTTCATCCCTATCTGAATCGCTACCACGAGATTGCGCATAACTAGTTATTCTGACTCATATGTCTATAAATGAACATATGTATCGTTTAGATACTGAATTTATAATTCCACATTCAGATATTTTAAACTCAACTGATGATGATGATGATTAGTCGTATTACATTATAATTAATAAATTATGTATGTGTCAATTATATTTTAATAATAAGTTAAATTTTCTTATGTTAATTTTTAATTTTTTAATCATATTCATATTATTTTCATATTTTTTTATATAGTAATATATAAAAATAATGATTAACTATCAAAATTAATTTTAATTAATTAAAAATAATATTTACTATTGTGGTAAAATTAATTATAAATTTTTTCATAATTTTTAATTTTTTTAAAAAACTTTCAAAATTTTATCATATTTTTAATTTAAAGTCAAAGTATAGTTAAAATATAGTCAAACTTTTATCAACACACAATTAATAACTGAAAAAAATCTTTCGGCCAAATGCGAAACGGTCAAAACTGAAACTGAAATGGCCAAAACGTATCGATTTCGCTGGGTGCCGAAACCAAAACAGAAATTGAAACCAATACTTAAAACCTTGCTTACAACCCCTCAAAATATGTTGAATTTATCAACAAATTTCTATGATTTCAATATTTATCTACATTTCTTTTTTTAAAAAAATTTAATTATTTACAATTTTCTTATTATTATTTAATCAAAATCTTCATAAAAAAATCTCATATATTTTTTACAATTTTATAATTTAACTCTTTAAAATTTTATTATTTATTTTTTATGTTAAGTTTTTTTAAATTTTTTTCTCTTCTTTCTCTTTTTCCAAGAGCGAGGGGCACGCACCCTCGTTGCCTTGGCGCTCACGCCCACACCTCACGTGTCGGTTAACCTTGCCACCTCTACTCCTGAAGAAAAAAAAAAGATAAAAAAAATTAACATAAAAAATAAAAAATAATTTTTTGAGTGCTTAAATTATAAAATTATAAAAAATATAAGAGAAATATTTAATAAAAATTTTAATTAAATAATAATCAAGTAATTATTTTTGAAAAAGAAAAGGTGTAAATAGGGGTGAGCAAAACCAATTTACCGTACCGATTTTAGACATTTTAGAATCGAAACCGAATTTCGTTTCTTAAAAAATTGAGAACCGGAACTGTACTAGTTGAAATAAAGAACTGATTTTTTCGGTTTCAGTTCTAAAATGGATATACCGGAGTAGATCACTGTTCTAACGATGGACGGAGGAGAAATCGGAGCAAATGGCGACGAGATCGGAGCAAGTGACGGGCCTGACGACGACCGGCGAGGGCGAGGTGGCGTCACTGCGAGCACTGGAGCGAGCGCGAGGGCGAGGCATCGTTGCTGCAAATGCAAGAATTAAGGTTAGGGTTTGGTTGAAGATATATATATAGAAGTATAACCGGTACGATTCCGGTTCACCCGTTTTTCATATAATATAGAACCGGAATCAATTTTCCGATTATTTTAAATTTAAAAACCAAAACCGTACCAATTTGCTTTGAGAATCGATTTTTCGATTAGGTACAATTCAATATACCGATTTTTCGAATTTTTTTCTTGTCCCTCGGTGTAAATAGATATTAAAATTAAATTTTTTTTTTAATAAATTCAATATACTTTTAAGAATTGTAAGTAAAAACCCCTTCTAAAAATAGCAGGAATCATATTATTTTCGCAACTAGGGCTTGCCCAATCCTATGACGTGCTTTGCCAGCTTTAGTCTCCAAAGTAGGTGACCTAGCCATTTGATTCCATTTAATGTGTATTTTTTTATGCATATCCCCCTAAAACATATCACATTTATGCACTAACTAGACATTAAAGTTTTGTGCATAACCCCGTACAAATACTTTAGTCAACTGGGAGGCTTCAGGAGACAGTTCAACACACGGGGTCTCCGTTGACAAAAGTATGTTCTAGAAGATTATATATAATTCTTGAAATGTTACGAGCCCAAAATGTGTAAATATAACCTATTTGAGGGGGTCCTCGTAAAACAAAAAGATTTTTTGTTATTTAATCAAAGGATTACTCATTAAAGATGATGGGAATTTTAGAAGGTTATTTATTTATTTATTCATTTACTACCGAAGAAAAATCCTCTTCACATTAATCCAGGGAATTTTCTGTCAATAAATTTAAGGGGTTATTTGTAATTTAGCTGAAACCAGGGGTAATTTACAATTAGGACAAAATATAAGGGTGAATTTGCGAAAAAGGTTATAAACATCTTCCTTAGTTTTCCGTTATGAAGAACAAAATTGTACATTTTTCTCTGTTAAAGGAGGCGATTTAGTATTTTCTACAAATTGCAAATAATGGAATGTTCAGGTCCATTTTTGTCAAATCGAATTTAGATGATTTTTTGCAAATAAATAAATAATACGAAAATTGGCTGTCTGCAATGAATGAATGAGATGGTGTTTTTTGCAAAAAACCCCAATAAAGAAATTCAATTGTACTTTTCATAGGTTATAGTATTCCAAGATGATCGATTGGCAGAAAGGAGAAATCAACGGAGAACGGGAGAAGCACGTGGACGCATTATTTTGCCAGGTTGTGATTCGATTATTTTGACAAAAATTTATTTATCCCTTGTTTTGATCTTTTCTATCCCTTCGTTTCCTCCCCGGATATTAATTACTCGAAATTATTTTCGAATTATTGTTTTTCTGTTTGATTTAACTGTCCTTTTTTGCAACTCTACGCATGCAATAAGTTTAGCAGAAATTTTGTCGTCTGGGATCTCCAGCCTCTGGCCCCTGTCGGAGGCATCAAATCGAGGTAAACCTCTTCGAATTCTCCATTAAAGCTGGATCTTTTAATGTTTTTCGTCGCATTGTGATCGGGAAACAGGTCGTCGTGCGAAATTTGGTGCGAAAATCGCATTTTTTCAAAAAAGGTTTTTAAGTTTTTTTTTTTTTTTTGGTTCTGAATTTGGCGAGATCTTAAATTGCAGGCTGATCCCGAAGAGCGGATTCGATTTTCTTACTTCGATTTTGAGGCCTGTTTGGTGTTGAATCCGTTCGGAGTTGTGAAGTGAAGGGATTTGAGTTCCAATTGTATCTTTCCTGTGATCTTGAGTAGAGTGATTGGTGGACGACTTTTGAATTTGTAGGGCTTGATATTGTTTTGGGTTTTCAGCTGGTGATTTGAGAGAGAAAAAGCAAGGAGGAGGAGATAGGAGGAGACGAAGGAGATTTAAAAAATGGGGGTAATGTCGAGGCGTGTATTGCCGGTCTGTGGGCGGCTGTGTTTCTTCTGCCCGTCATTGCGGGCGAGATCCCGGCAGCCTATCAAACGATATAAGAAGCTTCTTGCCGATTCCTTTCCAAAAACTCAGGTGAGTTTCTTAGCCCTCAGTTTTTCTTTTGTATGGTTTTAGTTTTTGCTGTAGTTGCACTAAGAGCTCAATGCTAAAGTTTCTTTTACTGTTGTTTTTTATGATTTCATTAGGTTGTAATATTCATTTGAGGTTGCCTCAAAATTCTATTGATGACTGTTGTTTTAGACATGGTGCAGAGTTAGACTCATGGGATGGTTAGATAGATGTTGCACCGTAGATGCAATTGCTTAAATAATTCAAACCCTGAGGTTGCCTTTCTGTTAGAATTGGCTGACGAGGATAGAGAAATTGGCCTAATCCTTTAAGTGACTGTCAATCTGAATTCAGTCTTGTTTATAAATGATCTATAACCTATGTAGAAAATTGTCTAAACAGCAGCTATGAATGGTGGAAGGCTGTCTTCATGGTATTTATTCTTTCCCCCTTTTCAGTCGCTTGAAATCTGATTGATTTCTTCTTTATTAAAGATATTATTAATTTTTCTCTGCACCATTATTTAATGTTGGTTAAGGAAATAGATGTCCTGACTATGGTAGTCAAAGTATTGTACATGCAAGAACTATTTGTATGGTTATTAATATGGATCCATGAGCAAAGGCAGCATTTTTTTTCCTATACGCAAGTATTTTTAAGAATTTTTAAACTTTGGTTAACTTTCACCCAGAAGTTGTCTTGATTTTTAGATACAAGATATATGGTAAAATTAAAGAGTCCCCTTTCGGTTGTGTTTTGGCTTGTATAGGGCAAAGAAGGATTTTCATTGCCATTTCTCAAACCTCATATCTATTTTGACTGGTCTTATCCCATTAAACACCAATAGGTTTAACTTTGACCAGTCAATTAGAGGTAGATAGTTAATGGACAAGTATCATGTTGCAAATTTCTTTGCAATTTTACTTTCTTTGCGATGTGATGCTTACACAGTTTTTTTGAATTTTTTGAAAGAATCATTCTTAATCTTTTGGGGTTGTTTCAGTAGAACAATTTATAAATGAATGATGAGGGGCTCCTTTTTCTTGTTCTCTTTTATGATATAGAAAGAAAACGTTTGGGTTCATTTCGAATAAAACCATCTAACTGTATGAACTTGAAAACTTTTGGGTACATTTCAAATAAAACAATCTAACTGTATGGACATCTTTTTGATAGCTCCCAATTTTTTTCTCTGCAAACCATCCTTCTACTGATTTATGAACATGTTGGTGAACCACTATGCATGTCCGTCATGGAAAATGTATAGCATTCTCATGGTTTATAATTTATTTTCACTGAATGAGAAAACCTTGTTTCTTGAGAAATGTATAAACATAGCAGTGATCTTCTAGTTAATTATTTTATCTTATCTTATTTTATAAGACTTCAACTTTATACGTTCTTCAGTTCTGCAGTTGATTAATATTGCTACCAAATATCCATTCTAAATATGTTATTTGAAGATAGCTTCCTTTCATGTGATTGTAGGGTGGAGAACCAAATGATCGAATGATTGGTAAGCTTTGTGAATATGCTTCTAAAAATCCAATGCGTATACCAAAGGTATTTCCTGTCTTCGATGCATTTCTTATGTGCCCTTGATCCTTAAATTTGTTGATGTCCTAATCTGGTTAGCTTGCTTCAGATGGTCATCCTAATATCACTGTAAAAAATTATGAAGGTATTGATTAATACTTGAACTCTCAATAACAAAACTAACGTCATCCTGTCCTTGAATCAATGATATTATGTTTGGTTTTGGTTGATTGGCTTCGAGTAGGGAATTTGTCTAACAGTATGTGTGCAAATAGGTTCCCTCCTATGATATTTATATAGATGATGCTTGATATATAATAATTTTTTAGCGTTTGATGTTCACCTAAATGTTCATGGTGCTTCTTTTAGCATCTAATAATGTAATCTAGTTAAAGGAAGAGAACTGTGGTTCAATCCCCATAATGAGCCAAGCTATATAAGCTTTCTTGAAGTTCATGTACTTCGGTTCATCATAGCCCACTAAATTATGTATTTAGGTTATTAGTAAAGCCCAAACCCAGTCTGAGTTAAAAGAGTCCAAGTTCAAGTTCGAGTGTGCTAGAGTTTAGAATTTATAAATAGGCATATACTTATGACAAAATAATAAGTTTTTTGCTCAGAATGTACAACACTCTATTGACCATTGAACTCTAGTCTTCCTCGATAGAATCAAACCCTAGAATCTAAAAAACTGACATAGTATCAGAGCTTTTAAACTAATAAAACACGACCAAATTATGCCCAACAACAAAGAGAAGCTGCAAAAAGATGGAGGGAACTTACATATCAGCTTAACCAAATTGAAAGTTATAGAGAATTATCTTCCATGGGCAAGAGCTGTGGAGATATACCTGATTTTAAAAAGAAAATAGGATTTCCTCATGGAAGAACCCTCGGTTGAGAAGAAACTCGAGGACTATAAAATAATATCATTACTTTTAAATAACCTAGAATCTAATGTGGAAAAATTGTTCCTCCATTGCCAAATTTCTAAGTCAATATAGGACAAACTTAAGGGAATGTATGAAAGTGAAGACAATATATTGAGAGTTTTTGTACTATATAAAAAGATATTTACAACCAAATAAGAAGACGAGGAACTAAGTGAATGTAAGTGGATTATGAGATGAAGTGAAGTATTATCTCCATGTTAAGATAAAAGAAGTAAGAAGAGAATAAGGAGTTAAAATGATCTCCTTTTCAATTGATTTAGACCCACAGTACAAGCAATTGAAGACAAACTTCATGAGCAACAATGATATTTCCTCACTAATCAGTCTACTGCATATTACAAAGAGTTAGTATAGTAACCTCGACAAGTAAAAACATGCCCAAGGCAAGAGGGGATTACAACAATACAAAGTATAGTGACAACAATAATAACTATAGCAGAGACGCAAATTCTTTAAGAGGCAAAGGGAGAGGAAGTAAATAAAAGGAAGAGGAAGTGAAAATTCTAATATCAAAGGTATAAAGCGTGGTAAGTTTGATTATATAGTAGACAAATGTTGGTTTATAATAGAGAAATCAACATGAATTAATAATGTTTAAGACTACTCAATCAGTCTAGAGTAAGGTAGAGGACAAAAGTCAACTCTTGTAGCTGAAGAGCAAGTGACCATTTGAGTACAACATAGGCTTTTCAACACACAACCAACCTGTCAATGACTTCAAAGTCATTATCAATAAGGCAATAAATACAGAAGAACTCATGGATTAGAGAATCAGAAGCATCATATCATATGACAAGTAAAACAAAACTTTTTTCCACTCTTGATCACATGTCAACAAGCAAAAATGTTTTTTTAGCTGATAGGACTCTATCATCAGTGATTGGTACAGGAAGATTACACACACTAACAATTGAATTATCATTTGTGTTATTTGTTCTTAGACTTTCAGTTAGTTTACTATAAGTCAGTCAATTGACAAATGAGTTGAACTATTATTTTTTTCTACTTATTATGTTTTTTAATACCTCATAATAAGGAAGAAGATTGATGGGAGTATTAAAGCCAAAGACCTATACTATTTGATTTTGGAATACAATAATCAAAAGCCTTGGAAGCATAATAAGAAAATATAACTAGATGACATAACAAATTAAGTCATCCATCTCAATATGTCTTTAAGATTCTATTTCCTAGCATACAATTATCTAATAGAAGATATTGTTAATTTTGTGAATTTGCTGAGTATCATAGATTTATCTATATTCCAAGAATCAATAAAATTAGTTTTTATTCCTTCTATATTATTCATAGTGATGTTTGAACTGTCAATAATATATCTCAAAATAGATATAAATGTTTTGTCATTTTCATCGATAATCATTCCCGTGTAATATGATTTTGCCTTTTAAAAAGAAAATCAGGGGTGCTTGAAGCTTTTAGAGCCTTTCACAAAAAGATTCATAACCAATTAAATGCAAATACTAAGATTTTCATATTTCATAATGGAGATGAGTACTTCTCAAATTAGTTTACAGATTACTTTAAAAAAAATGACATTATTTCTTAAACTTTATGTGCATACACCTTTCAGCAAAATAGAGTTGTTAAAAGAAAAAATCAATATCTTTTAAAAGTGGCATGGACATTATCGTTTGAGGAGAATATCCTTAGTTTATTATGGCACGGGTATTATATCTTATAAATATAACACCTACTTCTCTTTTAAATCATCAAAGAACTTTTAGTGTTATATATCCTAAAGAAGAGCTATTTTATCTACAACTTAGAGTATATGAATATCTTTGTTATATTTATAATTACGATCTATATACAGACAAATTTCAATAAAAGTTTATCTTATAGGGTATTCAAGAATTTAAAAAGCTATGAATGCTATAACACTTAAACACAAAAAATCTATATTTTTGTTGTTGTAACTTTTTTTGAAGAAATTATATATTATTCAGAAAAAAGAATAAAATTAATAACATCACATAAGTAGGAATAGAAGAGGACATTCTCTTACCAATGCTTCCTGAGCAATTACTTGTGAAGCAAACAAAATAAAGAAAATGTTAGCATATACCAAAAAAAGAAAAGGAGGGCAATCGATAATATTACCATCATCTGCAATCCCTGAAGGAGGTCTAACCACAAAAAGGCAAGTTATTATTGGAGCTGAAACAAACACAATATTGGAATAGGAAAATAATCTTCGACTAGAAGTTGAAACACAACCTCAAAATATAGCCTCATAAACAAATCTTGATTGTCTAGTCTTTTTGAAAAAAACAAAAATAACATATATACAACATCCTATTACTATATTTGTGTGCTATTATCATCTAATCTCTATATACAAAACCTTTGTACTAAATCATACAACCATCATGATATTAAAAATAATGCAAGAAGTTATGACAAATAACAAATGAAAGGAGGCCATGAAGAATGAAATTGAAGTATTGCACAAAGATAATACTTGGAAACTAGTTCTTGAACCAACAAACAAACTCATTGTGACATAAATGACTGTATATTGTCAAGTATAATACAAATGGAATAGTTGTAAGATACAAAATCATATTAGTAGCCAAGGGGTACACTTAAACACAGAGAATAAACTACTTTGAGATCTCTTTAGTGTAAAAATGAATATCGTCAAAGTAGTACTATCTTTGATAGTTAATAAGGGTTAAGAGATGAACTAACTTGATGTCAAGAATACCTTTTTATATAGAAATTTTTATGAGAAAGTATATATATCAAAGCCTCCAAGATTCAACACAAGCATTATGGGACATGTATATAGATTGAAGCACACTCTCTAAAGGTCTATTTGTTTTGTAAAACTTTAAAGTTCTAAAAGTTTTAAAAATTTTGATGATGTATTTATTTTGTAAAACATGTAAATTTAGAAATTTGAAATCTTATATTTGTTTTGTTAGATTTGTAAATATTAGACCTATAAGTTGTGGTTATTTGATTAGAATTTTATGATATGGTCACTACAAAATTTGAGTGATGAGATTATCCCCACTTCAAATTTATTTTATTTTTTATTTAATATTCTTTAAATATCTAATTTTTTATTTTATCTTATATTAATGAATAAAATGTGGTATTAAATAATATTAAAATTTGATATCGTAATAATAGATTAAATTTCTAATTATCAAATTAAAAGAGTTAAATTTAAATAATGATATAATAAATTGTATATGTAAATATACAAAAAACAATGAGTTATTTTTACTATCACCTGTAATTATATATCGATCTAAAAGTTAAATATTTTCATTGTGGATAAATTATTGAAGTCATAATGAAAGATTTGCAAAATAAATAATCAATATAATCTAATGTTGTAACATAAAAAGGGACATAAAATCAGTATACAATTTTTGAAACATTAAGAGTTACCGCATGATGAATTGCCTAAGAAATTATTATAAGCATTATTCGCAAAATTTTTCATTAATTTAAGGGTAATATGTATTCGTTTAAGAAATAAGATCAATTTTGACATTTAATACACAAATATAAACTAATAAAGAATAAATTTGAAATATAAAATATTAACCTGAAAATCAAATAGTTGAAAACAATAAAATACCTGCATATTTATGAAATAATAACAAAAATTCGCATTTAACACTAATAACAAGAAACAAATAGTGAACTATAAGTACAATATATCAATATGCAATAATTTTATCAAATAAGTGCAAAACAAATTTAGTCCATATAAGTTTCAATGATTAGCCGATATTTCATTGGTTATTGTTTCTCTTAGAGTTAATCAACAATTAATCTTTTTACTTATTTAACTAAAAAAATCAAATAAAAACTATTTATCAAGAAAGGTGATTTATAATATCCAATTGGCCATAAATTATAAAGGTGTAATTTTGTCATAAGACCAATGGTTGAAAAATATTTGATAGATCTTCGTAATATTCTGTACAGTATATTAGTTTATCAAAATTTTATTTTCCTTATTATTATCATTACAAGCAAGATAACATATTAGAATAGGTGAGAGACAACAAAATAAAAAAAATTCTATTATGATCGGATAAATGAGATTTGTTCGAATTTAATTGGAAGCTACAACTAAAGAAACCTTTGGTTTTTAGTCTTTGAATAATTTCATCAAAATACGATTCTTATATCACTATTGGAAGAGCAGAGGAGGAGGAAAAAAGCAGTGATTCAAAATATGACTCCTATAAAGCTATGTTTGGGAAAATCAAGGGTTAGTAGCAATAAATGATTCTGAAGAACCAAAAGA
Organism: Trichopus zeylanicus subsp. travancoricus; assembly: GCA_005019695.1. Lineage (NCBI taxonomy): Eukaryota > Viridiplantae > Streptophyta > Magnoliopsida > Dioscoreales > Dioscoreaceae > Trichopus > Trichopus zeylanicus. The sequence continues at coordinate 75,781 of RXID01017368.1, forward strand.
CAAGGCATGCTTTCAAGAAAACAATCGAATTATTGGTAATGACAAGCAATGACAAACACATTTGGTTATATCGATAAAGTTTATGAAAGTTTTCTAATAATGCAAATTTTAGAAAGGAACAACTTAGGTAGATAGAGGGAGCCACTTTTATATCTCTATTTGAATGATAGGATCTAAACTTCAAGTATGCAAGTAATAAAATCAAATATTTTTTTGAAATTCAGAATAACAAAAGTCTGATTGTTTGAATTTGCATTTGGGTGAATAGAGATTAAGGAAATTTTCTTTATTCTACACCAAATAAACATGATTCCAACATTGAGAAAGGTATGTAAAACACACCTACAACCTCATAAAAAAATAAAACTAATTCTAAAAAATTATTTGAACTTGAAGCGATAATTTTAATTTTTTTTTTATAGAATGTTCCAAAAATCGAAAAAAAAACTTTATAGAGATCTATTAGAGAAAAAGGGGATATAAGGAGTTAAATAGAGGGGAAAGAGATGTTCACTGTAAGGTGATACTTAAATATAGATTTTATAATTTAGCACGTGATTCCACGTGCTGAATTCTAAAATATAGGATTTTAAAGTTCGGTCAATTTGGAAGAATCAATAAATTTTACAGTTGTTAAAATTTAAAAGTTTTGGATAACAAATACTGAATTTTATTATTATCAGAATTTAAAAATCTCCACAAAACAAATATGCCCTAAGGCAATTACTCAGAATATAATTTTAAAAGTTTAATTTTATCATGACTAAATTTGACTTTAGTAGAAATTAAGTTTATTACTCACTCTTCTTGAAAAAAAGAAAAAAGGTATAATCATATTACATGTATATGTAAATAATATAATCATCATTGGGAATAATATTATAGGAGTAAAAGAATTAAAGGACTACTCGAGAATTAAATTTGAGATCGAAGATTTGAAAAAATTATATTACTTTCTTGAGATTTAAGCAGCTCATTTTGGGTAAGATTTGGTATTGTAACAATGAAAGTATGTGTTGGACTTGTTGAAAGAGACTTAACTATTAGACAATAGAGTAGTTAAAGTACAAATGAGCACAAACCTAAAGCTATTTGCAAATCAAAAAATACCAATGGAAAATGCATAAATGTAAGACTAGTTGGTAAACTGATATATTTGATTATCAGAAAATCAAATAAAAATTAAGCAGTGGATATAGTTAGCTAATTCATATAATTTTCAAGGAAATCATACTTAAGAGATTGTCTACCAAAATTTAAAATACATTAAAGGATATCCTAGACTAGGTTTATGGCACAAGAGATGTGAAGAACTGGAGCTTATTGTATAGTCAAATGCAAATTAGGTAGAGTAGCTTATTGATAGGAGGTCAACAACAGGAGTTTGTATCAAACTTGGGTGAAATCTAGTTGTCTGAAAAAATAAGAAACAAATTGTGGTTACAAGATCAAGTGATGTAATTGAATACAGAGTCATAGCATTTGCCACATGTGAAATTTTATGGCTAACAACTCTATTGACAAAACTAGGATTCTTTGTTAGAAAACCTACAATATTTTTTCGTGACAAAACCTTGTCTTTCATGAAAGAATCAAGCACATAAAGGTAGATTTATATTTTGTCAGAGAAAAAGCTTAGAATCAACAAATAAATCCCACTTAATTAAGTACAAAAAACCAATTGGTACATATATTTACCACAGCATTACAATCGGATGAACTAACCAAACTCAAAGACGAGTTAGGTATGCGTAATATCTGCTGTCCAAATTGAGGAGAAGTGTTAAAGCAAGAGAATGAAGACTTAGTCCTCATAATGAGTCTAACTATACAAGTTTTGGTTGTATTAGAAAGTGTCTTCCAGAAGCTCATGTACCTTAGGTTTATCATAACCCATTTAATTATGTAATTAGTCCATTAGTAAAGCCTAGACTAAGTTCGAGTTAGAGTCTATGTTCAAGTTCGAGTGTGCTACAATTTAGAACTTATAAATAGGCATGTATCAATGATAGAATAATAAATCTTTTGCTCAGAATGTACAACACTTATCATTGACCACTAAATCGTAGTCTAATTCAATAGAATCAAAATCCTAGAATCTCAGAAACTAACAATTATCACATATTTGGATTTTTTAAACATATTCCGAAAATAGTTAACAATTTGTTTTTGTTAGCTTCAGGTGTTAATAATCTACAATAGCTGGTCCCTATAGTCACTGGTTGTCAAAATACTAGTCTTGCTAACTTCATAAATTATGAACTTGAAGGGCAGACAAACACAGCCCCTTTTGCACATTCATCCTTGCTACCTTTTCATATTCAAGTCCCTCTTAATTTTATTGTTTCAGATGCAAGAAGTTCATAGAGAAATTTAAACAGTGAAACTTATATTTTCACAAAATATTTGTGGCATGAATATTATTTTTAACCACTCATTAGCATTGGTTTGTAGATAACAAATCGTTTGGAGCAGAAGTGTTACAAAGAGTTGAGGAGTGAACATTATTATCTGGCAAAAGTTGTGCCATGCATCTACAGGAAACTTTTAGCTACATGTAAGGAGCAGATGTAAGTTTAATGCAAGTTTTTTTTAAGACGGTTTTATGTTAAAGCTGTTGTCTGCAGCTGGCTGGATTTGAATGTGCATTATCTTACAAATTATTTGATTTTTATTTCATCTGTTAATTTTTTATTATATTTTAGCTGTTGACATGTATCTCTATTTGTTGGAACTGGTTGAACAAACCTCTTCTTTCATGAATGGATTACTTTCTGTGAAAAACAGAAGCTACAGCAAACTAAAGTATCCAAAAAAACATTCAAGAGACCAAAAATGTGCTCAAGAATTCTTGCTCCAACAGAAAAAGGCAATGAAGAACAAAAGTAACACAATGCAATGTTCTGAGAAATAAGTTACACCTCACCATTAGCTTTCTAGCCATAACCATGTACATATGCTGTGGAGATCTTTGTCATGAACCATAAGTATCTGAGAGCAATTGATCAAAGATGGCAGCCAAAACTACAAAGGAACCTTAAGGTGCAATGTAGCAAAGTTCGCTCCAAAAACATTTATCCCTACAGGAAAATGAAAATCAAAGTAGATGGCTTGATAGATAATTGCTGAAACACCCCAAATTGGTGCCCCAGAGACACAGCATCTCATCTTTTGTCTCAGATCCCCTCTCCTGTCCTTCCTGTTTTTCCTCATTTTGTTCTCTTGCTCCTTTCAATTTTGCCTCTGATAATTTATACTATTTTCTTTTGCCTTTCAGGCCTCTGTTTGCGACTAGTTTATTGTGCATCATACACACTCTTCTTGACCAAACACAAGATGAGATGCGCATTCTTGGTTGTCGTACGCTTGCGGACTTCCTAGAAAACCAGGTATATTAAGCATACTGGCTTTCACTAATTATAACAGGGCAGATGTACAAAAAGCATCACATAGTTAATTGGTTTACTGCAGAAATGGGTGTGCAGTTGCCCATCATCTGCTAACTTCTACTGGCATATTCTGGCAATAGGTTGATGGCACGTATATGTTCAACCTAGAAGGCCTCATTCCAAAACTTTGTCAACTTGGTCGAGAAGTTGGAGGAGATGAGAGGGGACTCCGCTTGCGTGCAGCAGGATTGCAGGCTCTTGCTTCCATGGTATTTCTTTATGTTCCTCAGCTAAGAATTATATTCTTGTCATCCTTTACAAAGAAGTTGGCAGAACCTGCTATCATATGTTTTTTCCTTTTTTTTGGTAGAAATACCAGATTCTATGAACATGTCATAATTTGAGTCTGATTCTCATTAAAGCAGTTTTGGTCCTTTATCCCAGGCTTTTTGCTAGAATGACCAGAAAGCTTTAAGATAGTGTCTTATTTGCTCCTAATGGTAATGCCATATCTATCATGAAACTTAGACAATAAACCCTGATTCAATAGACCCAATTTCCAGAAGAATTGGGTCTTCCATAGGAATTTTATGCCATGTAGGAAATCTCGTCCTATACAAGTGTGGTAAGCAACTTGTTTTGACAACTATAGTTTTTTATGGAATTACATGGTTCCATTGGAAAATGTAAAAGATAAATCACATTGTCATATTCTTTCCTCTGAAAGAGACCGTTCTCTCCCTCTCTTGGAAATTGGATGAGGATTGGGTTGTGTTCAACTCCAATTCATATAGAAAAGAGATTCCAGTTGGAAATTTTACAAAGGATCCAAACAGGTCCCAATTGAAATAATCATAGGAGAAATGCAGTATTCTTCACAAACAAAAATTGAATGTTTTGTATTATGGAAGCCATTTGTTGTGAGGTCTCTTATCTCTGAAATTTGTATGCATGTGTTCCGGTTAGCTCTAATTGTTCCTAGAAGCAGAGCTTTGTATTCCAAATCAATTGACAAATAGATACGCATATCTTAGGTGCCTCCTTTAGACTTGTTCCATGAAATGAACTGAAGCATTAACTTATTTTGGGTAGTTAGCAAATTGCAATAATATTTAATTGTTGATTAACCAGGTAATGATTTTTTGAAAAAAGAAGCCCTACTAGACATATATTTTGCCTATAAATTTTAGTAAGGCTGTAAATAAGCCATGCCAAGTTTGTCCATTCTTTCAGAAGTCTAGGCTTGGTCATGAACTAGTGCACCTTAGATTAAGACTAAGCTTTATGGTTGCGTAGGCATCCTTGTCCGTATAGCCCTAGTTTTTTGGGTGCAGATTCAGTTGAGCTGCTGCAGCTGAAGTTCACCATCTCCAGCAAAAGGGCAATATGTGGCCTTCCTATCTTAGTTTTTATTTTTTCACACCAACTAACCATCTATTCAATTTTTAACTCGGTTTAGGTTTTGGATTTTGAGAGTGCAAAAGTAAAATAGTTTGGTTGCTTTGATCTTATCAGGAAAATCACTCTGTATTTAGCAGAAAAAATAAAATCATGCAACATGTATTTACCATCTCTTTCCGGAACCTCATTTGCAGGTGCAGTTCATGGGTGACCACTCTCATATTTCAATGGACTTTGATGATGTGAGTATATTTCCTAGACAATGTCTTTCTAAATTTGTATTCAAGATGAAAAACCTCATGCCAATATGTGATATCATCTGCATTAGATATTTTCTTCAATTTCTGGTTTCTGCTCCATCATCAGTTAATTCTATTATTTGGTCATGATCTATTATTTTGTGATTTTTATTTGCTGAATCTGAGGGGTATTTCATGCAATGAAAATAAAGCTTGATTACATTGTAAAGAGAAACAAAATTTCAAATATGCTTTTTAAACAACCCATGATACTTTCAGAGACAAAGTCCTCAATTATTCCTGGACTGAGGAACTACAAGGTTAGGCCATCGACAAAAATTGATTAAATAGCTAATGATAAAGCATGCTTTCTGCTTGAGGTCTAACATAGATTTATTGTCGTAAAGTTGTGCAAGATATACGAGCTTGTGCAAATTATCCTTAGAGATATTTAGGAAATTGTGCTTGATATGCTTTTGTAGTGACTGATGAACAAAAAGAAAAGAGTAAAAGGGTTGGATGGTCAAATTGTAATGCTTTTGGAATATAAATGACATGTAAGGTAGTCATGTAATATGCCAGATAAATGATAAGGGCAGTGTCTTGTTCATGATTTTGACTTTTGGTTGAAGTAGACCTGAGCTGATAAAAATAGATTGATAGAAATGACAATATTATTTATAGGAAAATTAAAAAAGGTTTATTGACAACTGTATAAGATGTTATTATAGTGACACCAATTGGAATAACATTTCAAATGCTTTTGCAGGACGTTCTGTTGGCATATTCCCTGCATTATGGAAAGCAGTAAAACTTAAACAACCAACTTTCCTCTAAAGACATGTGAAAGCAGATTTCAATTTTGTAATAAGATCACGAGCAATACAAAGATGGATAGTCAATGGATATCCAATGTACATGTAAAAAAAATTCCAATTAATTCAGCATTTGACAGAAATAAAACAATTTTTTTCTGATGAGATTTTTTTCCTTAACATAATAGCTGATGTTCTTGAGAATTTATTTTGTACATGCTCCAGTTTAGTTTGATGTTGTTTCTTAGAGGAGTTGATACTTGATAGCTAGCATTTTCATTCGAACTGGAAGGTAAGTTAATTTAAGCTAATTTTATATTAAACTGAACATATGGAATTCTTCTCTTCCATGCAGATATTGTCCTTCTCATGGTATAACATGATTTGTGTAGAATTTCTGGTATTATCCATAGTATGTTGACACCTTTCTTCATAAACATAAACAGATAGTCTCAGTAACTTTGGAAAATTATGAAGTCTATGAAATCCACCCAGAAAATGGCAAGCACGAGCTTCCTCAAAATCAGTGGATGCAAGAAGTTGTCACAAAGGAATTTGGACCTTCAGATGGTAGCAAAGCTGCATCATGTGCGCCAATGTTAGTAATCATCATAACTATCATTTTCCTAGACATTTCAATTTTTTTCTGAATATTGGTGTTAGCTGATGCGTTGGCAGTGATCTTTCCAAGAGCCCTGCGTATTGGTCAAGAATTTGTTTGCTCAAAATGGCAAGACTTGCAAAAGAGGCAATCACTGTGAGACGTGTTTTGGAGCCCTTATTTCGTATCCTTGATGTTGATGATCATTGGTCTCCCAATAGAGGGGTTGCTTCTTCTGTTTTATCTGACATGCAAATTTTATTGGAGAAGTTAGATGAAGGTCTTTTGTGTTTATTATTTCATGTGCCCATAAATGAGATAGAACTAGGTGGCCTCCGCTTGCTGTGGATTCATTTTGATTCTCCCTTTGAAAATTCAGGGCAAAATAGCCATTTGTTGCTGTCGATCATGGTAAAGCACTTGGACCACAAGAATGTTGCCAAGCAACCCACCAAGCAGATTGACATTGTTAATGTTACAACATATCTTGCACAACGAGTGAAGCCAGGAGCTTCAGTAGCACTAATCACTACAATAAGTGATTTAATGAGGCATTTACGGAAATGCATGCAAGTTTCAACTGAAGCATCGGATGTTGAGAGTGATGTTACGAAATGGAACTCTCTTTTCCATTATGCATTAGAAGACTGCCTCACCCAACTGATAATTAAGGTTTTGGTTTTTTCTTATTCTGCTTAAGAAGTATTTGCTTTTTTCTTCTGCTAAATGGAACCGTTTATATCAGTTCTGTACCTCTTGAATCCATCGTGTTTAATATGTTTTAATGAAGTAGAAGGGATTACAATTATCTAATTTTGTGAAAGTTCTCATTCCTCTTGTACCTCCTCCCTTTTTGGCTTTAGTATATACTGCTCTTTTTATTGACTTGTAATCCAAGTGGCATGACTGATATGTATCAGCAGGTTGGTGATGTTGGACCTATACTTGATATAATGGCCGTAATGCTGGAGAATATTCCAGCATCTGCCATTGCTGCCAGAACAACAATTTCTTCTGTTTATCGTACTGCACAGATAGCATTCTCTATCCCTAACTTGTCATATCAAAAGAAGGCAAGTCCTTGTTTCTCTACTATGCATAGTTCATGCCAAATGTATTATGGAATTCCTTGTAAATAGCAACTTCTAATTTAATTTTTTTATATATGAGATTCTTCAGGCCTTCCCTGAAGCTTTATTTCACCAGCTGCTCTTAGCAATGACTCACGCGGATCATGAAACAAGGGTTGGCTCTCACCGTATCTTTGCTGCCATTCTTGTGCCTTCAGCTAAATACCCCTGGTCTATTCCACTTATCCCAGTTTCACCCAAGAGCTACAATTCACTGGGAACACTTTTGGTAGCTCTATCAGGTTTCTCTTCTGCAGCATCCATATTGGAGAAATTGGCTGAGAAACCACTTGCAGTTCAGAATTTCTCACCAGAAAAGAATGAGAAATCAGATGCTGATATTGAAGGAAGATCAGTGGCTGGCTGTCAAGGTGTCAGAGAAGATGCAAAGCAGCAGCAAGTTTACCCACCAGACAGCGAGGCCCATAGCATCCTTCCATTATCCCCTCCATGGGCAGTTTCTGAGGAGAGAGTTGATGTTGCATCTGGAGAGGAAGTATGTTCTGCTAGTGTGTTTGAAGATGCGTAATTGTTCCGAATTTTTCTTCCTGAGATTGTGATGAAAAACAATCATTTTTTTACTGATTTTCCTTGATAAAACTGTGGTGCAGAAACAGATGCCACTAAGATTAAGCAGCCGCCAAGTTGATTTACTGTTGTCATCAATCTGGACACAGGCAGCATCACAACAAAATACTCCAGCGAATTATGAGGCAATGATGCACAGCTTCAACCTTGCTTTACTTTTTTCTCAATCCAAAGTGAGTTGCTGATGTTCAAATTGCCACTGCTTTCTTTCATTATCCAACTGAACCTTAATCACCCTGCACTACTCAATCACTCTACTGGATTTATTTTGCAGAGTAAAATTGTTATTAAAATCCATTCATTAAACTGCTTTTCGTTTGAATTTGGCAATTTTAATACACTTGTTACATTTAAAAAGTTGACCTTTTTCTTAATCCTTAAATTCATGAGCTCTAGATTCTTGAGCACAAGTTTTCTTGTTCAAATATTCTTCTTCTGCTGCATTTTTACTGTGAGCATTTGGTATTTCAGACTGTCGATGGCTTTTCCTTTTCAACCAAACACAACATTTTCATTAAGGTCACAGTTAAACTTGCTAGTGAGCTTAAGAGTGTACACAACATCCCGCATGTAGAAGGATCCTTATATTATTATCCTCTTTTAATAATTAGTCATCTTTCCCACATGTTTAATTGTCTATTATTCTTTGCTCTTTCTTTCCTTTGATGGACTTGTTTGGCTTTTTACTGCTTTAGCCTCCTTGTGATTGTTCTTGGCATTGGCAAGCTAATTCCTGTTTTCTAATATAGTTGTACCTTTAAGTTCCTACCAGTCTTGTCAGGAATAGACTGAACCAGCTAATCCAATGAGATTGGGCTGGAACTGGTGGTTTCTGCAGTCCAATTCAATTAATAATAATAATGATGATATATTAAAATTTGTTTTCACATGGATTTGAACCCAAAACCACAGTTATATTGATAAAACTTATGATCAATTATACTATTAACTAATTATGCTTTAATTTGAGAGTAAATTTATATTTGTAATTAACAAATCATTATTTAATATATTAATGGAGTTTGGTCCATCTGGCTTGACCTGGTCCAACTGGTGGTTCAAATCAGATAAAATAGGACCAAAAGCTTTTCCAGTTCAGCTTTTGGTCTGGTTTTGGAAACATTGGATTGATAATTATATTTGGGGAGCTCACTCTCCCAGTTGTGTGGAAGCCATATTTGCCATCCTATCTGAAGAATTAGTTTTCTACCTCACGAAGAACCTTGTGTCTTCAGTTTGTTGGGGCCTTAATATTCCACACAAATGTTGTGTTTCTATCTGTTAAATTTTATTTAAAATTTGACAATGGATTTTTCATACAAAATTTAAAATCAATATCCGCTCTATGATGATTAATTCGGGTTACATCAATTTCTGCAGCTTTATTGGATAAGGCCAATTTGGATATAAATCCGTAGACATCTTCCTGCTCCAATATTTTATACTTGTATAATAATTATGTTTATGCTTGCAGGCGTCTAGTCATGTGGCATTAGTCCGTTGTTTTCAGCTGGCATTTTCTTTGTGGAGCATCTCTCATGATCCTGAAAGTAAGTCCTTTGATGGTGCCAAAATTTACAACTGCTATGCAACTATCAGCATTTGCTTTTGTTTGTAACTCATAACACTGTCCTTTCTTTCAAGAAATCAAATGGATTTTTTACATTGTGTATCTTTAGTAATTCTGTTCAATAATCAGTTGGTCACTTCACAAGCAACATATTACTAAGGAAAGTTGACATTGCTTGCATTTGGCATGTTTAAAATGTTTTTTTTTTTTTGAGCCATTGGGATTTACCATTAATATTTGGCCTAAGTAAGGTTTTGAACTCATAACCTTTCACATACAAAAGGTGGGTACAACCACCAAACCAGTGTTTGGTGGTCTACATAGTATCTAATTCTGACAAGAATCTTGTGTTCTGTAAAATTCTGTGACCATGGAAATTTTAGTAGTTCTTGTTATTGCTCTGACTCATTTCCTGCAATCTTCATAAATTTTAGTAGTATTCAGGGTCAATTCTTCTGTGTAATAAATAAATGGTGCATGTCGCATAGTCATCCTTTCCTTGCCAGTTTCTTCCATATTCTTTTTCTTGCCATAGCTCTTATGATTTGTTCAGAATTGGGATCAGCATTCTATTGTGTAAGAACTGAAGCTAGAAGCTTCTGACTTTTAGTTTAAAGATCCTTTGCAGCCATCTCGGAGAAGATCCTTATTTACCATGGGCTCCTCCATGCTTATATCTTCAGCAAAGGCCATAGAGCTTCCGCAGTTGCTTTCCTCCTTGAAAGCTCTGGTAACAGAGAAAATGGTATTGAAATATGCACCAAATAGAATGGAATTTTATTATTGTCTTACACTTAGATAATTACCGTGATGGATATTTTATTCTTGAAGATTCATTCACTACCTTTCTCAAAAGAAAAAGAGAAAAAGATATTTGCTCAAAATATAGCGCTGCTTGTTCTATTTACGTTTGCACTTTGTATTGCAGGTTGATCCTCATCTTCACTTGGTTGAAGATAGCAGGCAACAGACTGTCTATGTAGTACCTTCAAGTCATAAGGCTACTTATGGGTCTGAGGAAGATGATGCTTCTGCACTGAAATTTCTTGCAGCAATTGACGCAGATGATGAGAAACTAAAGCAGGTTGTTATATCTCAAATAATGGAGAAATTTGAGACCTTGCCAGAGGTAACATTTCCATCTCCACTTATGACCATGTTTGAATCAGTTCTCTTAATGCATGTATATATTACATTCCATGCTTGCTACTTACAGCAAAAACTTCTGTGTTGCTTAACTTGAATTGCAGGAAGAGTTGACAGGCATAAAAGAACAGCTATTGCAGGGTTTTTCTCCTGATAATCCCTTTCTTCTTGGAGCTCCTTTGTTCATGGAAACACCGCATCCAAGTTCACCTCTTGTTTACAAAGAACCTCAACTTTTTGAAGAGGTTTCTTTTTCATCAGAAACTACCTTCCAATACTGTGTTAATTTTTATCTTTTATTGAATGGTGGCTTTTTCATTGCAGGTGATGGATGTTGCTTTAATGGAAGATGAAGATCTATCTCCTGAAGCTTGTGGAAGTCAGTCTCATCGCAAACTGTCAGAATCTGTGAACACGTTTGATGTATTAAACGTCAACCAACTGATGGATTCAGTATGTAGAACTCACCATATGAAGCTTTCATTGAATGTATCAAATTAAGATATTGTTTTCAGCTGCATCCCAAGTCTCATGCAGAGATTTTATTAATTATTACTGCAATTCATGATATGTGGTCCAACGAGATTGGTTCCATGTCAGGTGCAAATTAGAGGCCATTTCTGGGAATTGTTTATTGTCTTTTTTTTTTTTTTTTATTTTCACAGATAATTTGTGTCGAAAGTTCATTATTCGGGGATAGTTTGGCCAAATATGGTATCTAAAACAACTGTTGGACATTAGAAATATGTAACATTGTATTGTCTCATAATGACCAAAAAATTTTAACTATATATGAAAGTGGGTCAAACGCACAAGTTTTTGACATTCTTGCACCAGTGCTACAGGAAGCATCAGAAACAACAGAGGGAGTATTGAGAAAACCAACTGTTAATCAGGAGTCAAATATTGGCTGAATAAGTTTAGTCTCATTAAAGATTCATTAAGTTTGAGAATAACTGGATGAGCTGGAAATATATCTTATGTTTGGGGAACCATTACAGGTGCACTTAACATATTATTCTGTTGCATCTCATGTTTCTGCAACCAATCAAAAACTGAAATTGCTTTTAGAACTTTCCCATGAATTATTTCAAAAATAAGAAAGTGCTATGGTGTTTTGGTAGGTTCACATCATGATTATTGTATTTTGTGATATTTTCTATAGTTTCCACTGTATTTTCTTTGGCTAAGTCTGACGTTCAAATCCTGCTAATTGCATAGTGGTAACTTCATTGTCTTGTACCAGGTTTTCTATACTGTGCTTCTATGGATCTTTCTTGTCACTTTATTCTAAGCAAGTGTTTTCTATCACAGGTTTTTGAGACAGCAAGAGAAGTCGCTGATTTGTCTGTCTCCACCACCCCAGTATCCTATGACCAAATTAAGAGCCAATGTGAGGCCCTGGTCATGGGAAAGCAGGAGAAGATGTCAGTTCTTATGAGCTTCAAGCAGCAGCCACGGGAAGCATTGCCATTGAGATTGCATGAGGATAATGAAAATGATTCAATGGTTATTCAGGAGGTAAGCTCTATCCAATGCTTATGAACTCAGCTAAAATAATACGAACATCATTGTATCCGAACTTTATTTGAAGCTTAAGAAATAAGTACTTTTTTATTCTATTTGTCACATATATAACTTATTCGCCATCTTTTAGCAGAGTGTACAATACACTGAAGCAGACCTAAAATTGACTGAACAAGAGGTAGTACAAAGCTTGGATGCACAATTTTGTGAGTCTGATAATTCCTTCAGGCTTCCACCATCTAGCCCATTCGATAAATTCTTGAAAGCTGCCAGGTGCTGAAAGATCCCTGGCGGAGCATATAGAAACTACCTCTGCGTCATATAAGCTTATAATTTTTTCCCTTGTTTTTACTTATTCTTTTCCATGTAAACTGTCATTTATCTATTCATGTATGTAGCGAAGATACAGGGAACATGTTAATGTTCCTCTTTTGCCTAATAAGATGTGTTCCCAGGACAAAACTGCGCTAGGATTTTTATGAGTCAAGAGTCCCAAATGCTGTACAAGTTCACAGTAATCTAATGTTGAGAATGACTTGCCCATTTCTGCCCTTTATTTCTGTGATATGCTTCTACATAGTTTGTGAAGTTTCTTGGATTTTGTGACTGCAGTTGTTTACAGAAACTTTTGAAAGAAAATATTGCTCCCAGAGTATATGACCAAATCCTAAGCACATCCAGATTTATGATATCTAAACAGCTTCAGCATTTGTCTTTTAAGAATTTTTGTTTAATTGGTCGCCAGCTGAGGTAATTTAATTTCTTAATCTGGATTACGTGATGAATACATAAAGGGATCAAAATGCAATTAAAAATACAATGTAAAAATAAAATATCTCCACAGCTTGAAAATAAGGATGGCTTGTAAATATTTGTGCCAATAGCTACACTTGTGTTGGACTGTCATTGGCTTTCCAAAATTCAGATAACCATGATTCTGCAAATTCTCCCAAAAAATTCAGTTTAACACAAATTGGCTTTAGAAAATCTTGCTGTTAAGCCTTTTTCCTAATTAGGTAAAAATAACTTGCAAGCAAAACAATCCTTATCTGACACCTAAAAACTGGAAGGACCTATTCAGTTTGTATTGCACGAGGTCTGACTTTCAAACTTATCATGATAATGATCTGTATATTTAAAAAAAGAAGAGTCAATATCACATTACACAACAGTATCCACAACTGAGTTGCCATTGTAGGGCTGTAAATGGCCACAAGTTTAAGAGGTTTAAATTGTAGTGGATATGGAGAAGCTGGATCAAGTTCCAAAAGACAAACCTATGAGATGTCCTTTCCAGAGGCTACAGCAATATACAGATATGTTGGTCTAAACCTATACTTGAAGAGCTCAAAATGGAATATCAGCTTCATCATTCCTGCTAATAGGTTAAGGCTCCGAATCTGCCATTGGGAGTCCATCATAAGTCCACCTAGTTGGCATGGCAGTTAGGGCATGTCTGGTGAGTAGAGCTATCCAGTCTGGTTTGCCATTGTGCGCAATTTGTTCAGCATTCGGCTGGCTGCAGATTCCCGTGCTTTGCGTGAGCTGTCTTTCAGATATTCAAAGTCCATTCCTTGAACTGTTATGTTAGCCTGGAACTTCCCTGCAATTGTACATGAACCCATTTCAGCATGCAGGGAAAAACTAGCACCGAAGATTTCACAAGGTTTGTCCAGAAACTCATGAAGGCATTATAATATTACAAAAAATTCATGAAGGCTTCCCAAGGTCAAGCAATAACAAAAGATGCCTTCAGCATATGGTGGCAATGCAAAGAAATAGAAGGTAAGCTCACCATCTGAAAAGGATGGCATCAGTGAGTATCTTGGCAGTATCCAGTTGTTTTCACTGCATATATCATCCATGTCCTGCATAAATACAAATTCTCATCATTTTATGTTGTTTGATGTTCCCTTTGAAATTCGCAAAGTGCACAAGAAAAAATTGCTCTCGCTACGAGGAAGCAGAAAACTTCACAACGCCTAACAAAATGCTTCAATAATAGACATTCTGTTGAGGGATGGAATACAATAATATTTCAGGATTTGGAAAGAAAATATACATTTCCAGCAGTTCGACTGGTACCAAGGTTCATAATCTAATATTCACAATGTCATGCAGGTCGTAGGAGTATCCAAAGTTTGAATTAAAACTGAAGAGAAGGAAGAATTTTTCTGAAATTTCGCAGGCTAGTGCCACAGACATTTTACGACTTGCCTCACATGTACTCCTCAAAAATAGAACTGCCTCAGATAATCTTTTCTTTCTGAGAAGCTGGGATGTGCTTTGCTTGCCAGAGCTTGTGAATGTATTCAAATTAATTTGGACGGAGTATAAAACATTAGATGTGTGTAGAACTGAGTCAATATTTGACACCATGTCCACTTTCTGTCCTGCAGAAAATTACAAACCATCTAAACCTTTAAGAAGCTTCTGAGTTCTGAAGCATAAAATGAACCGCATTGGTATTAGTGTATCCAGTAATGATACTACTAGAGATAAATAATTTTAAAAATAATAAAGTCAACATCTAATTTCATAAGAAGCAATCAGGTATTTCAGAGTTGAAAGTGGTTACTCTGTAATATACATTGATAAGAAAATATTCTCTATTCAACCTGTCATATTGGCTAATAATACTTGTCAGCTCTCTTGCATGGATACATGTCTGGATTAGCATCGGTATGGAGAAGAAAGTGTGAATGGCAATGAGAAGGCTAGAGATGAACTCATACCCACGAGAATATTTTGAATGTTCATCTCACAATGAGCAATCTCATCTTCAAGTTTGTGGTGCGAAGTATATACTATAACACAACAAATTAGTACACTTGCTCAACATTACGAGGAAAAAGACAAAAAAGAAAGATAATTTGACACGGACAACCCAAACAGAAATCAAGATTTATTAAATGCAATTACACATACCAGTTCACCCCGCTTTTTCTTCGTAACATGTAATGATACTTGTAGCCTACTCTTTCTCTTAGAGTTTGGTGTGTTGAAACATGCCATCATTTTCATGGCTACATGTTCGAAGTGAAATGCAAGGTTCATTTTCCTTTTGGACAAGTGACCCTCCACCTTTGGTTATAGCAGATAGCCTCTTAATTGTTTAAGTTGGATCGTCCTAATGAAACCATCAAACATGGTCAATGCCTTTTTTAAAAGTGGAATAACAAAATTCTAGCATGCCCACTGAGTTAATAAAGTCATAATTGCAACCATCGGAAGAACCAAGTTTATCACCCAGATGCATATACATTGGAAGCAATATTTTGTGAAGGAGATTAAAAAACTCAATTTTTTCAATATACACAATACTATCTAGAACAAGATTTATATGCAGCAAATCAATGAGTGTCAAGGTATCCACTTATATGCAATACCTTTACCTAAATTACCTTTGTAGGACGAGAAAACATGTTCTTTCAAAATTTGGAAGTTTATAATTTTAACATTTAATCCCAATGTCTCATTAGAGTAAAGAGAGAAATAGCATGTTATACTCAATAGATGAGATTCTATTTACAAATTTTCTTGATAAAGGTGGATACCCAACATGGGATAACAATCCCGATATTAAACACTAAAGAATGCTCATCCATTCCACAAAACAAAACTTGGAAATTTACAAAACATCAATTTTCCTACTATTAGCATTATTTTTTTTCCGTGTTAGTATTATACTATAGTCAGATACTCAGAATATATATGAAATTTCAAAGTGTCCGTCAGAGATCTACGAGACCCAGGCTATGATTATGGAAGAAACTATATGGCAAACAACTATTGAACTAAGTAAATGAAGGAAATTGAAGTCCCCGATAGGCCAATGGCCCAAGCTAAAACCAAAGCTAGAGTTGCTTCTATATGACCGCAGGTCAGAGGACAAACATACTGGAAAAAGCCATTTTGAGAGTTGAACCTGAGGTGGAAGAGTTGACACAAAAGGTGCAAGGAGAAGTCCAGGGTTTAACTTAGCTGAGCAATATAACCTGAATCTTTTTCATTGAATTCTGCATACAAACCTCTGAAAAAATACAAAGACGTTCTTTATCTCTTCAATAATTAAATAAACCTCCTCATGATTGAAGTTATATTTCACCTCGTCTTTCATGAATAGTACAGTATTTCAATACAAATATCCTTGAAGAAATAGTGTAAACCATCAAAAATAATCATCCCAACCTCTGTTATCTTATTTTTAGACATTTGTAACAACATTTACATTTTTTTTCTCTTACTATGATTTTTTTAGAAAAAATATCAAATAATTCGAATATGATGATGATTGGTAAAGAAACAAAATTGACTAATTAATGGATCGTGAATTCATCAATTTTGAATATTTATAGATTTCTGATAGGAGGAATCAATTGTTTGAAGATAAATTTAAACAAGGGTATTATTGTATGCAAATACAAATTAGGTTTTATCTGTAATTAGGCCATCTTCTAGAAACTACATGCTAAAATGCCATATTAATCAATTCCCCTTCCACCACCTCAGAAAATAATTATAACCAGAAGCATCATCTCTAGCTAACATAAACTCAAAATTTAGTGGGTTTGAGTCAACAAGTCCAAAATTTGAAATAAGGAATCAAAACTTGAGCTGACAAATTGCTTGAAATTCTAGGAGGAAATCAAATTTTCGTGCTTGCCTGGCAGCCTAGACGAAGTTGAATCTGATAACAGGTCTTTGATGGCTGTCTTGGGTTTGTCTGACCCAGTGACAGTCATCACAGCCTTGTTATCTTACTAGATACAATCTGATGTGCATGAATCCAGGTATGCAAAATTTACAATAATCATTTTGAAGCCTAGGATCTTTAATGTCATTTTACAATAATCCTGATCTGTTAGTTAGAGACAGCTTCTTCCTATATTAGTTGTAAGTTATCTCAGTGTTTTCTTCTGTTCAGGACTGCATACCTAGTATGATCCTAACCACCGAGAGCCAGAGATAGTGTTGTTATGTGCAGCGAGAAATTTCTAAGCAGATAAAAACAAGACGAAATAAATTGCAATTAAATATACAAGAATCTGAAATTGAATCAATGGGAACAAGCACATCCGCATTATTGTAAGACAAGTCATAGTGGAAAATAGAAGACAACATATTCTAAAGCAACCTTATGTTACATCAGATACAAATGTGCCTATTAGTACCATTTAATAGCCTATTGGTAAAAGTGCACAAACTAAACATCCTTCTATTGTTAATTTACTCATGATCAGGGATCTACATTATGAAGGAGACAGACAGTGCAGAGATAGAGATGTACAGTTGAGATCAGGAAGAGAGTCATATCCATCAGGTATTTAGATAGACAGTACAGGTGTTTGTCCGTAGTTAAACTTCTCCCCAAATGCATGTGTAAGTCAACAGTTCATACTTGGAGAAGGGAAAGAAAATTGCTGTGGAAGTAATGATTAGATGGTTGACTTGAGATCAATGATATGAAGGAGATCATGTTTCTAATTTTCAAATCTTCTTCCAAATTTCTGATTTCAATAGTGAGACAGCATTAGCTTGCCTCTAACCTCATTTTATAACTATATCCAGCAAAGGATTTAGAGGAGAACATCAAGTGCCAAATGCTTCCATCTGAAGCTAGGTTGCACAATTATCCCTCAGTGTAATTTAGTCAATCAGTAGCATTAGGTCTTGGAAAGGAGCCAATGCTGATCATAATCAAATATTACTATATACATATTTTTTATTTAATTTATACGTACCAATTTTATATCATACATCTGAAATCAGAATTCATGCCCCCATTTGCTTATAATGGATATGGACAAGAATCCCATATATATACTAGCTATATTCTTTCAAAATGGATGGCGATACAACTGGATACGAGTAAAATCCATATTTATTTTGCAGACAAAAATAGCTATTAACAAGAACTCGTATCTTCATCAAATAGTACAAAAAATAAAGTACCTAATCAAAATATTGACCTTGAAAATACAACAGAACTTTTAAAATAAAACAAATATTACAGAAAATTGTGTGATTCATCTCTTCATGCTGGTCAAAGCTCAAATAGCTCTTGTCATAAAGAATGGGGATTCTATTGTACAGATAGGAATAGTCTAGAACAAAAACAAACTTGGTCCAGCTCTGAATCGAAACTTAGAACAAATGAATATCTGGATCCAGCTAAATTCACCACAGATTGTAATTTAATTGGATTAAGCACAATCTTTTTCACCAAAGTGTTCAAGTTAAGTTCGCAAACCTTAACATGCATGGTATTTTTTTCATCCATTTGCCTTTTTCATGCTTTTTCTATTTAACATGAAATGGTATGTGGTACCCCATTAGTTATAGGCATTTGCATTCTATCATGTGAAATTTTTCTCAAAATCAAGCACCAGTCAGAATTGAAACTGGAAATCATCCATCAAATATTGATTATATTTTCAGTCATTAAGCAGTAGCCTAGCACCTATAAGGTTTTAACAGAATACAGGAAAATTTTCCAGTAAAAATCTATGAATCTATGTTTGCATCTATAGCTTTTGTGTGGCTAAAACAAACCAATAGCCACCATTAGCAGTTAAAGATTGGTGCATAAGTAACAAAATCGTATTCTTTTTTTTTTTTGCAAATGCCTGGGTAGATAGTTGCTCCCTATTATTATTCATATAAGCATTTGCGTTAAGAGTCACGGTGAAAATCAGCCACTTTCAGAGAAGATTGTTGGACATGTTTCTGGGAAGAACTATCAGTCTCGTGAGATTTAGAAAAAACTTCAGATGACTCTGCCGGAGATGATTTTTCAGATAATGGATCTTTCATTAGTTGATGTTTTGTTTTACTTCAACAGTTAGGGGAGGTGATTCCACCGGTCATTGACTGATCTTGCAGTTTGGATGGTATACCAGGTTTCATGATGGAATTTCCAGTTTTCTTTTGAGATCCACAAGCAGTTCCTGATATCCTTTTCATATAGGATGGGGAATTCCCCTAGTTAGTTTTATGTTCATTCTCAATTTTGTCAGTATTGGCGCTCAAGACCGTAGCTCCACAGCTTCCTTCCTAACTGTCTGCTCTTCACATTGAGTGTTCGATCTGGCCCAAGAGATTTTATCTACACCTGCTTGCTCCCTAAGGAAATGCAAGGAAACATTAAGCAATCTGCTGCTGCACAACAATATAGTCCATCCATCAGAAAGAGATGCTAAACATCAGATAAACTCTGAATAGTGAATTTATTCAGGAAATTGAAAAGGTAAAAAACCTTACCTAGACAACCAGTCAAATATTATGTCACCATATGGCAACAAATGATAGTATTCAACCACTGATATGACTCCAGGGGTTATACCCAACCTTACAAGAGAAACTCCCCAAACTAATGAAACATTGAAAGAAGCAAGAATTCAAATCTCGGTTTCGATTTTGATTTCAACACCTAACGAAATCGATATGTTTCGACCGTTTTTATTTTAGTTTCAGCTGAAAGATTTTTTTATTTATTAATTGTGTGTTGACCAGAATTTGACTATATTTGACTGTACTTTGACTTCAAATTAAAAATATGATAAAATTTTGGAAAAAATTTAAAAATTATGAAAGAATTTATATTAATTTTATCATAATATTAAGTATTATTTTAATTAATTAAATTTATTTTGATAGTTAACCACTGATATAATCTATTTTTTATATATTATTGGATAAAAAAATATACGAGAAATAATATGAATATAATTAAAAGTTAAAAATTAACATAGGCATATTTAACTCATCATTAAAATGTAATTGGCATATACATAATTTATTAATTATAACGTAATACAAATAATAATCATCATCATCATCATAATCATAATCATCATCAGTTGAGTTTGAAACAGCTGGGTTTAAAATTATGAATTCAGTACCTGAACGATACAGATAAACATTTGTAAACATACGAGTCAGAACAATTAATTCTACGTGATCTCGTGGCAGCAGTTTACATTGGGGTTGAACCGACACATTTTTTTTTTTTGCTTTTACTTTCGGCGGAACCGTCATGCACGCATGCACGTAAACAGAGAAATCAACGCGTCTCGGTCAAAATCATTTCCATTTCGGTTTCGACTAAAATATTTTTTTATTTATTAATTATATTTTGACTAAAATTTAACTTTACTTAATTGTTTCTTAACTTCAAATTAAAAATATTATAATATGTTTAAAAATTTTCGAAATAATAAACAGTACAATACGCCAAAAACTCATATACGTGAACAATCCCACTATGCACGTGAATAGTATTTGTCGGAAACCGACGAGGTGTGACTGTGCCGGCGCGGGGGTTTGGTCGGCGATGGCGCGAAGTCGACTAGGGTGCAAGCGCAAGCATGAGGTCGACAAGAGGCCGACGAGGGCTCGGCCACTAGCGCGAGGACGACGAGGACACGGGTGTGGGAGCAATGCCGACGAGGGCTCAGGCGCGGGTGCAAGGCAGGCGAGGGCTCTTGTGTGAGCGCCGGGTTGGCGAGCTCACTCTTGCTCTCGCTTGGGCATGAGCGCACGAGGCTGGCGCGAGGGCGTGAGGCCGGCGATGGCATAGGCACCAGGCTGGCAGCACACTCGCATGAGCGCGCAAATGCCAGAGGCTAGCGTGAGGATGCGAGCGTGATATTAGCGAAGGCTCGGGCGCGAGGCCAGCGAGGGTTCGAATGTCATGCTGGCAAGCGAGCTTGCGCTCGCGCTCAGGCGCAGGCAACGGACACTGACGCGAACGAGCTCGCCAGCCTTGCGCCCACGCCCTCGAGCCAGCCTCTAGCACCCGCACCCGTGCGCTCGCGCAAGCCCAGGCGCGAGCGCAAGGCCGGTGACGACACGAACGCCAGGCCAGAGAGCACACGAGCGCGAGCACACAGGTGCGAACGACAAAGGCCGGCGCGAGGGTGAGGGCTTGATGTTAGCGAGCGCTCGGGCGTTGACGCGAGGCCGACGATGGCGCGGGCACCATGCTGGCAAGCTCGCTCGCACTCGCGCTCAGGTTGGCAAGCGAGCTCGCCAACCTGGCACCCGCACTCTCGCACCAGCCTCTAGTGCCTGCACCCGTGCGCTCGCGCAGCGCTGGCGTGGGCGCGAGACCGGTGCCGGCGTGGGCGCCAGGCCGACGAGCCCACTCACGCAAGAGCACATGTGCGAGCGCCAAAGGCCAAGCGAGGGAGTGGGCTCGATGCTGGCGAGGGCTCGGGCATTGGCGCGAGACTAACGACGGCGCAGGCGCCATGCTTGCGAGCGAGCTCGCGCTCAAGCGCAGGCACCAGAGGCTGGCGTGAGTGAGCTCACCAGCCTAGCGCTCGCGCCTGCGCCCTCGTCAGCCTCGCTCCAACGCCCAAGCCCTCGTCCGCATCGTGTTGGCGCCCTGGCACTAGCCTTTGGCGCTTGCACCTGCGCCAACGCCCGCACCCACGCCTCACCCACACTCTCGCCGGCAAGCCCGCACCCGCGCCCGCACCAACACCCGCACTCGCGCCCGAACCCGCGCCTACTGGCGCCCACACCCGCACCCTCGCTGGCCTCATGTCTGCCCCCGCACCCTTGCGCCGGCCTCACGCTCGCGCTTACACCCTCGCCGAGCCGGCTCCCTCGTCCACAAGTTGGCGCCGGCCTCATGCCCTCACTTGCGCGCTCGCCGGCCCGCTTCTCCTCTGCGCGATCTCACTGCACTCGCTATGCTCACCGTCATCGTGCAATCTCCCCGCGGGATCTCCTCTGCGCTCACCGCTACAAAACCCTAAACCAAAATATTATTTGACAAAACGTTTCGATTTTGACCGAGATTTAAAATCTCAGAAAGAAGTCAGAGCAGTGCAAGATTAAATTGTGCAAAGCTTACAATTGAAAACTCAAACCAATACAATCCAACATTACTAATCAAGCTTAGTTAATAGACTAAATATCTAAAGTCAACTAATCTCATCCCGACAATAAAGATAGTAAGACAAACCTGCTCATAACATCATTGATAGGAACCTCTGTAAATTGTCCATTTATTGAAGGGGCTTGCTTATTCTGCATTATGTACAATAGCACATTTCTCTTTTCTTCACTTATCAAATAGGTTCAATGATGTCCAAGAATGCTCAAATTTGTGTAATTGATGCCCATTTTAAATAAGAAAATTGAGATAATTAACTGAAAATTTGAAAGCCTGAAGAATTCTAAATTCTTCATTTTTCACTTTTTAGGAAACAAACGAGAAAAAATAATCAAAGAATAAAAGGTTATAGTTTAAAGGGAACCAAACTGAGAACTAAAATAAATTTTGTCATAGCTCTAATTATCTATATGGATACCACTAATGACAAATTGCTTGCACAAAAGCCACAAAATTGAAAGACATATTTTTCAAAGTAAAATTCACATTCATTTGTCTAACAATGTAAAAAACACATGTTTTGTCAAATATGAAAAATGATGCAGAAAAGTGATCATTTATATATGGACAAATTAAATTATATATTAGATATGTTTTTTATGCAACCTCTATTAATAATTAACTAACATATAATATATTTAATTGATTTATAGTATTTATTAGATTTATTAATGTAAGTGTTTTATGAAATGGTGCATCTTTTAGAAGATTCAATGTACCTATAAATATATGAGCTTTGTAACAAAAAAAGTATTCCAATTCAAGTTAATTAAAGTATACTTTTAAAAGAGTTTTTTCTTCTATCTAAAGGTGAACTTTTTAATTTTTTTCTAATTTAACGGTAGACTTTATTAGGTTAAACAGTGAGTTCGTCATCTTTGTGGTGAATTGCTCGAAAGCGTCAAATAACATAATATTTCTTGCATTGAATTCCTAAAGAAGAACGTGTGCCTACCCATTGCATTCTAATGACAACTCCTCCGTCATCGTCGTTCTATTGTTTTCGATGTCAAATGATATTAGAGTTTCAAGTTTAACTTATGCTATTTACAAGTTTGATCTTTTTATTATCTAGTAGAAGGAGTTATTTCATGTCACATTATGAAATACACTACTACTATTTTATCAATTATGAAAACAGAGTACATATTTTATTGTGAAATTAGTAAACATACTATATAGTTGAAATATTTTCTCTTTAACCTACAGGTAGTTGATTATATTGACAGGCCAATAGGATAATTTGTGATAATGATACGACTATATCTCTTACTAAAAATGTTAAATTTCATTCCAAACCAAAGCATATCGAGTTGCAATTTCATTATGTTCGTGAAAAAGTTCAGAAAAAGAATATTATTATTTCACGAATTTCCTTTGAAAATAATCTGCCTGACCCAATGACTAAAGGATTTGCGGTGAAAATATTTAAAGAGTATGTCAATCGTATGGGGATAATTTGCAAAGATAATGTCATGTTTTGATCGTTACATGCATGTTTATCTAGTTACAGTTTATTTATCAGTACAATATTACTTTTTCCATATGAAATGATTCCATTGATATGTTTTATTCTTGATCTTCCAATTTGGAATATGAAGTCCTTGGAAATACCGTGGGTCACTAGGTAGGTTGATGATAACCACTTACATGAGGACCTAGTGATCATGTGTAGATGATCTCTGAAATACTCGAGGTATGGGCATCATATCCGTTTTATATCTCTCACTCAGATGAAGTGTCTTAGTACTTGTGGGATGTCTTCAGTAAAATTTGTGCATTTAAGTGACGTATTTTTAAGTAAAGTACGAAACGAATAGACCGTTAGTAGAAAAGATATGAGAATTCTCACTACCGTTATATTTTTTTGTATGTTTTATTCCACAAGCACATTATCCATGCTTATATTTGGTATTATTTAACTCAACTAATGTCGTACTTTATTTGTTTTGACATGAAAACGATTAGTATATCATTAATATACATCCATTCATGCTTAAGTACGTATGGGAACTACTGAGAAAAAATAGTATGGTTCATTGTTTCTAAATTGCATAGTTGGGCTCCCATGTGAAAATTGTTTTCTCAAAAATTATTTTCAGTATACATCTATATATATTATATATATATATATATATATATATTATATATGTAAACAGATTTATAGGTCAAGTGGGGGATTATTAGTCCTATAGTCTTATACACTGTTTATTGATTTTTAAAATAAATTTGATTATATAATTTGGGTCAGACAGTTTGAAAATACAGTGAGTGGCTCAAATTTGAACGTCTGATTGATATTTATATAATAATGGATGATAACATGTGTGGAGCCAAATTTTATATTTATATACTCATTTGAGTGTTCTGCGATGGGTCGGAATGTTTTATAGAATTCCCAGTATTTGATCTCACCTTAAGATTGCCTTATTGGAGGAAGATAAATTTTATGATATTAAATCCAATTAAAAATCAGATTTAAATTGATTTATTTGAGTTATTTGATATTTAAATATTTGATCATATTTATAATTACAAAACTTTAATTTATAATTATAATAAACTTTGAGAGATTTATTTATAAAAAATTAAATAAAAGGTCACTTACAATTCATGAAATAGTGAATTGAATTGTGAGAGAAAACAGAGGATAGAAGTCTCTGTTCCTAATCGATCCTTTTTTCATTTTAAAATTTTTTCACCTATTCAACTCTTTTCCTCTCTTAAGGTGTATCAGCTAGAAATTACAGATAAAAATTCAGAATTTTGTTTCAGACCCTGAGTTCAGATATATAAATTTATTTAATTCAATTTTAAGCTCATTTTTCTCGCGTTTCTTGCATCAGAGCCCAAAAAAACCTGAACTAGAAAACCTCTTTTGCGGCAAAACTCCCTTTCCGTGTTTCACATCCATCTCAGAACCAAAAAAAATCACAGGAATTCTCTAAATCGAAACGCAGATCACCCGAATACAGCATCGAAATCCAAAAACGATTGGCGATCGCGCAAGGCGAGGTAGGAAGCGAACCTTCTTGGCGATAGCCTCCTGCTGCTGGATCGGAGGAGCCTTGCGGTCGTCTTTTTTGAGCGGGAGGAGAGGATCGACAAGGTGCTCGATTAGGGTATGATGGCGTCCTCCGTCGGCACCGAGGAGACAAGCTCCGGAGCCTCCATCACCGTCGCCATCGGAAAGATTAGATCTTTGGGATTTTTGGCGCTCGATTTGGTGGAATTAGGACTTCGAACAGCGGAAAAATAGAGTAGAACTCGCAGAGAGTCGGGGAGAGGAGGAGTTGCTGAAAAAAGCGCGAACAATGCGCGCAGGCTGAGAGCAGGCGTTTTCCGACTTTTGGGGGTTTAGGATCCGCTGTTTCGATTGCAACTGGCGAGGGTAAAAAGTAGCACATTTGGCGGTGGGGGGTGCCACGTGGTTCTATTTGGTTGGTTCACTACGAATATTTAGTTAACCAATCACGGCATGCCGTGTCATCAGAAGGGCACCAAGCTGCGTGGAAAATATCGTGCGGTCATGAATCTCGATTAATGTCCTTAAGAGCATAGATCAATGAATGAATCTCGATTGATATATACATATAGAATTGGTGTTGATGTTGGTAATTTACATGGATTTAAAGTTTTTAAGTCCACCACATAATTATTTATATCATGTTGGTAATTTATATGAATTTAAAGTTTATTGTCGATTAACAATTTCATCTTTTATCTATCACATATTGAAATTTACGATTTACTACTAGTCTCATTTTGCCACGACCATCAAAAGTTATAAATTCTAAACTCAAAATAATCACGTAAATTCCTAACATATATAAATTTCAACGTGGCAAATCTTAATTGGATGAATGTATTATATCTAGGGTTGTAACGAGTAAAACCGCATTGGATCAACTGAGCTCATAAGCTCAAATGAACCAAACTCAAGTTGAATCAAGTCGACCTGAGCTCAACTCAAAATTAAATAATTTTAATTTATTTAAATATTTTTCAATTAACTTAATTTTATTTTATTTTTAAAACCTTAAATTAAAATAATAAATTAACATGATAATATTTAAACATAAAAAATTACATTGACTATACCACCACAATTAAATAATTAAATATATAAAATATATTATATCTTATATAATGTATTTTAAAAATTATATTATATATATATATATACTTGAGTTTGGCTCATTTACAAAACAAGCCAAATTTTCAAATTAGAAAATGAGCTAAACCAAGCTCGAGCTTCTCTCAAATTGCAAATCAGATTGACAACCCCAATCATATTATCTTAATGATGCAGTGCTCCTAATTGCATATAGATGTATATACTTTGTAATCTAAAAAAAATGTTGTTCTCACAAATGAAAAAGTATTCATTTAGAATAATATTTAGTTTTTTATATTGTCAATTACTGTATGATAATTACATTCTTTTTATAAAAAAAATCATAAGTCAAATACGAGTTTGTAGCAATCTTAGATCAATATAAAATAGGATTTGTATCATAGTTGAAATCTTATTTCTTATTCAAAGTAAGATTCTAAATTTTTTGAAAAACTATATATACAACCTCTAGTTCTCTTCTAAAGACTTATCACTCTAAAACCCCTCAATAAAGAAATACATGCAAAACAAACACTGGATTTTGAAATTTTGAAATACCAATAAAAAGATGGAATTTTTGAAACCAACCCCATCCAATTAAGTTACTACAAGCTGTTAACAAGCAGGTGAAGGAATAAGCAACGAATCAGTAGTCTGGTATTTATCCCTCATTACTACAAACTGAAGTTGCTTCTTTTCATTCCTGAATAGGATTTCATCCAACTCCCAGAAATTCCACAGGGGAAAAATTCCACAGTGGAACAGCATGACAATCTTATTCAGTGCACAGCAAAAGCAATGAAGAACCAAATAAAAAATGAACAGTTAACTCTCAATCAATATACATAGGTACAGATCATAGTCATAACGGGTTCAGACAATGATATAATAAGAATGATCAGCATGTTACACACGAGCTGGAAGTAGCTTATGACATTTTACAACAAAGAATGGTTCCCCATCCGATCATGAGCATGAACTGAAGATTTTGAACCACATTATTTGAATCCTTTAGAGAATGATTCAACATATGGAATCAAGGAAACTTCAATGAACTGCAGAAGGAAGAGTGCTTCTGCGCCATGCCCAGTAGTTTGATCGCAAAGGATCCACTGTTTCTAAGATGGTGCAAATATTAGTTGCCAAATTGCCATCTGAGAAGCTGGATTCTGAATTCCTCAGAGCCTCCACAGCCCCCTTGAGCTCATCACATGGTTGGAACCCATGGCAGAGAAGATCCAGAAGCAGGCTCAAAGCAAATATGAAGTTGTGACCAGATTTCAATACCTTCAGACAAACTTCAGGCACTCGGTTGTCACTTAACAGTTGATCCACACTGCCCTTGAATAGACCTCTAAGGTATCTCCAAGGACTCTCATTTTCGGATGCCGAAAGTATGGCCTTGATGGTGTAGTTTACTTCAGAGCCTCGCATTGCTTGCAGGCCACCCAAAAGGGGGGATCTTGTTATGACAAAGTACCTCTGGCAAAACACCAACCGTCAGTTAGTGATGCTTTCTTATTGCTTTTGCAGAAATGGAACCATGATTTTAAAACCAGAAAGGTGCAACTAATCATTAGAATCAGTTTATTAGCATATAGTTGTGCCCCCAGAAGTCGATAAATACAATTTTACAAAAAACTCCTAAATATTAAGTAGATGTCCAAATTTGTGTACCATCAGGTACGAAATCAAAATATCAACCTTGTTCATAATAACTGAGCCATTCAAATAGCCCATTTGCATTGCTCTGCAGCATCAGGTTCAAAAGGTAGTCAATGTAAATGAATTATGTAAAATACAGGATCCTGGAGTACCCATGATATCCTGATTGTGAAAAGCCAGTTTGTTGTCAGACTCACAAAGACAAGGAAAATAAACTTGATTGAATCAACAAAAATAAAATTAACCAGATGACAATTTGCACCATTTGCACAAACAAAGTTACCCAGCCACTTCCTGAATAAGCAATGTCCAGACCTTCCAGTATTACATTCATGCAAACATTAAATCACACACCATCTAATGAGATGCAGATTT
The DNA here is from genome assembly GCA_005019695.1 of Trichopus zeylanicus subsp. travancoricus. Classification (NCBI taxonomy): domain Eukaryota; kingdom Viridiplantae; phylum Streptophyta; class Magnoliopsida; order Dioscoreales; family Dioscoreaceae; genus Trichopus; species Trichopus zeylanicus. Next base: position 104,251 of record RXID01017368.1, read on the forward strand.
GAGTATACTAGTCTATGTAGTCCCTAACTAATAAATTGTCTTGAATCACCTTAGGCTGAGCCCTAGTTAGTATAATCACTTCCATACAGTTGATGAAGCACATTGACTGCTTAAAGAGAGGAACGTGACAAGCTATAAATTATCTGTATTTCTGGATATTTCCATGGATACTTTTTGACTTTTTTTCACCATTCCACAATGAGGACTGAGGAACAAAAATATAAAATTAGGATTATTCACAGTCCCCCGAAAAGGATGATCAAAATGAGGAAAAAGGCCCCCATGGCTCCAATAAGTCTGCCTCAGAAGCTCCACCCTGAAACTCCAGTATGAACATTTGAAAAGGATAGCTGTTATTGGTAGCCTATAAACATAGTTTCTGCTCACACATGATGTTTATATTCCCATATATTATCCAGAGTCAATTTTCTCTATCTAATAATAAAAGCCATATAATTTAAGTATAAGGCAGTGCACCCTGTGTCATACTATTCATTAAAACATATTAAAGTTTTTTGTCATGAATGTACTGAATTGATACCAACTCATTTAATCAGAACTCTCCCAATTTGTCTCCACCTTTCAGTAGCATCTTTCTAAGTTACAGATTGCTTCTATAACTCCTTATCAAGGCCTCACAAACTTGAATCCACTTTTAATTATTAAAAGAATCTGCCAGCCGTTGCTTTTTCCATCTCTAGTAACTTACCCTATAACATCAGGAAAACATCACTTTCCATTTTCCCTCTAAACCAATGTGCAGAATCCTCTATAAAGCATCCAAGAGTAATATCTAGAAAAGCATCTAATATCTAGTGGTAGAACCTAAAACCATTACCTTTAAAGGAAATCCAAGAGTAGTATCTTGAAAAGCAATTAGAAAGATCAAAATAGTTACAACAGATCCTAGAAATGTATACCTGATTCCAAGCTGAATTATTGAAAACGTCATCTTCAATCAGCTTGTGGCAATACTCAAGCTCATCTTCCCAACCACCTAATGCCTGAAGAACCCACTGCTGGGAAAAAAATAATTCAGTATCCGAAATAATGCTAAACTTTGCAGTAGGATTTTTCATTGGAAAGATTATTTAGGCTGCACAAAACAAAAGAAAAAAGGAACCTACATCAATGTGTGGCCTACCATGATTTCCAAATCATGTTATGTCCTTGACAAAGTATAGCAGGATTTAGCAGATGAACACATCTACTAATATCTATGGTCCATTTTTCTCCTGTGGAGCAAATTGTCTCAGCTGAACCCTTTTTTATTAATATAAAATCCCAGCCAAATTTTTGAGAATTAAATTCAAATTAAGTTTTAGACAAAATAGCAAACAAGATGACCCTCAAAAATGCAGAAGTCCGAAATTACTACTGGCAGACATTTTAGGCATTGAAAAATGATTGTTTTATGAACATGATAAATGATGCAACAAACCTGCCTGTGAGACCATGCATGATAATGTTTGGCGTCAACAGCTAGTATCTTCTCTGTAAAATTGAGTTCCCCACTAGCCACTTCAGGTCCCAATTTCTCAGCAAGCCACCGTTTGTGATGCCTAAGAAATTTAAACATAAGCAAACAGAGACTTTCAAATTATAAACTATAATAGTCAATAGATCTGAGCTAAGAAGTTTGTTCTACAAAGTAGTTAAGAATAACAAGAATGCAAATACATATGAATAAAGCAGTCTGTGTGTGCATGTGATCAATGAGGAAATTTGAATTTGACCATTATCATAAAGGTGAACAATAATGGACATGTTGGGATTAAGGTTTAACATACTGCATCTTACCAGATCTGGTAATTCTTAGAGTTCCGTTCAGCAACACAGTCCACATAATCCATTTCCTTGTGCAAATCTACCTTCAGTGCCTCAAGAACAAGGCGTCTAAAATGCCAAACCTAGAAAATCCGGATAAGAGGGAAAGATAAACTCAATGGTGGCAAATAATGCAAACCTATTCTCCAATCTGATAGTGTAACAAAGAAGAGAAGATGTCTACTTATTGAAAAGCGCAATAAGAAGAATGAAAAGGAACCAATGTACGCTAAACTACAAAGGTGTTATTGATAAGATACAAGTTCTCTTAGCCACATATACGTAACAGTAGGAGTCAAAAATAGGAAAATGAAAAGACTATTCTTGTTACTTTCACTGTAAGAAACTACAATATTCATAAAACTTGGTACATTAAGAGATGATAGACCACAATTTGCCTAAGCATCAACAAGAAAAATCTGTACTCACACAATAAGGTAAGGAAATAATAGACTTCAAAAGTAAAATATGTTATTCCAGCAGAGACACAATCATATCCAGAAAGAAACATGAGTTGAAGATTTGCAGTGAAGACCTTAGATAACCCATACATATCATATTGTTGTAGACTAGATAACTTGCAGAATATCAAATTTCTAAAAATTTTGCACACTTTTATGGTTATGCTTGTGAACATATGACAACAGTAAGAGTAATCCATTAGATACCCTGGTCAGGACATGTATTTTCCAAAGTACTTAGTAGACCTCATCTTACTACTAAGTATTGACATAAGCTCAATCAGGTCCTACCCAAAGTTCATCTACCAGCATGAAATAGAAGGCCTAACACCATTTTGAACCAAGATAAGGACTCATGGTTCATATGAACATGATTACCAATATACCAAGAAGCTTCATTCGAGCATCCAAAGTCCAAAATATATTTTAAGTTCTGTTGAAATGCTTGCTGTCCTAATCACAGTAAAAGTCATGTTAAGATTTTTCACAATAGAAAGTTAGCCCTCTATAATCTTGATTTAAGTGAGGATTCACACTTTCATAGGTTATTCAAATACAGAAAAGGTTAAGAAGTGACATCACACCAAGCAAATTCCATGGATGATGAAGATGATAACTTGATCAAAAAAACTGGTGTCCTCCTTGGAGAAGAATGCCCCTTATATAATGAATACAAGTTGAAGAAAATAAGGCATATCCTAAATAAGGAAAATATTTACAATTATTACAGGTATAAAATCAGCCATAGAATCTACCAACTTTGGTATAAAATCAGCCATAGAATCTGCCAACTTTGGTATAAAATCAGCCATAGAATCTGCCAACTTTGGTATAAAATCAGCCATAGAATCTGCTAATTTTGGTATAAAATCAGCCATAAAATCTGCTATCTTTGAATGACTAGCTAATTCCTTTGACATCCCCCCTCAAATTGATGCGGGTAAGTCAACAAGCATCAATTTGCTAACAAGAAAGTTATGTCGCTGTCGTGTCATTGGTTTGGTGAAAATATTCGCAATCTGTAGAGTAGTGGAGATATGTGGGAGAGTGATAACTTGGCGATCATAGGCCTCCCGGATAGAGTGACAGTCAACCTCTATGTGCTTTGTGCGTTCATGGTAGACAGGATTGACTGCAATTTGGATGGCACTAGTGTTGTCAGCATGTAAGGGAGTAGGTTGATCTTGGGTGAAACCAAGCTCTGTTAAAAGACCACGTAACCAAATGATTTCTGAGCATGCAGTAGACATGGCACGGTACTCCGCCTCAGTGGATGATTTGGAGACCGAGTCTTGCTTCTTGCATTTCCAAGAGATAAGAGCATCACCAAGAAACATACACCATCCGGTAGTTGATTTTCTTGTGTCCGGACAACCAGCCCAATCTGCATCACTATAGGCCTGTAGTTTGAGGGAAGACCCAGTAGGGAAGAATAAGCCATGACTTTGTGTGCCCAGGATATATCTGATGATGCGGCGGACTGCAGATAGGTGGAGATGCCGAGGGGCTTGCATGAACTTGCTGACAATATGGACAGCATAAGAGATGTCCGGGCGGGTGATAGTTAGATAGATAAGACTTCCAACCAGCTTGCGATATAAAGTGAGATCCTCAAGAAGTTCCCCTTCACCCCGTCGATATTTTACATTAATTTCCATTGGGGTGTCAACAGAATTAGTGTTTGTGAGTCCTGCTAGCTGAACCAAATCCATAATATACTTGTGTTGATTCAAGAAGATACCTTGAGGCTGATGATGCACCTCTAACCCCAAAAAATAGGTGAGTGGGCCGAGATCTTTCATGTGGAAAGTAGAGTGCAACAAATTCTGAAGTTTAGATATAGCCTCCATATCAGAACCGGTGATGACAATGTCATCCACATAAACAAGAAGAACAACTATGCCCTTGGATGTCCGTTGAAGAAAAAGTGAGGAGTCATACTGGCTTTGTGTAAATGAAAAACTAAGGAGGGTCGATCGAAACTTTTCAAACCATACTCGTGGTGCCTGCTTCAATCCATACAAAGAGCGTTTTAGTTTGCAAACTTCATTAGGGGAAGAAGTGGGCATACCGTAGGGAAGTTTCATGTAAACTTCCTCCTTGAGATCACCATGCAAGAAAGCATTCTTTACATCCATTTGATGTAAAGACCATGATTGTGATGCTGCTAGGGCGAGTATTGTTCGTACAGTGGTCATTTTGGCTACTGGTGCGAAGGTCTCTTCATAATTTAGGCCATACTCTTGCTTGTTGCCAAGAACCACCAATCTAGCCTTGTAACGTTCTATGGATCCATCAGAACGGAGCTTGATAGAAAACACTAACTTACTACCAAGAGGTTTCACAGATGGTGGACACGGAACAATATCCCATGTTTGGTTTTCTTCAAGTGCAAGAAGTTCTGTTTCAATAGCTCTCCGCCAACATTCATGCTCCATAGCCTGCTTATAGGATGATGGAATAGGAATAGAGGACAAGGTGGCTGTCAAAGATAAAGGAGAGGTGAAACCATACCTATCTGGTGGTTTACGAACTCGAGTACTTTGTCTGAGAGGTGCTGGTGCAGTTGTTGGAACAGGATCAACATTAAGGGAATGAGCTGGAGGGGGCCCGAGAGGTGCTGGAATCTTGCGTCGTTGGTAGACTATGAGAGGCTTTGAAGGCATGGAATCTTCAGAATAATTAGTAAACATTGGCAAAACAGAGAATGAAGGAGAAAGATCATCCTTGTGTGTGGAAAAAAAATACTGATTTTCAAAAAAAATCACATTTCGAGAAACCCGAATACGTCGTAGGTTGGGATCATAACAAAGAAAACCTTTTTGGTGCACCGAATAGCCTAGAAAAGCACATTGAACAGCTTGAGCTGTTAGTTTTGTCCGTTCGTGTGTAGGAAGATGAACATAACACACACAACCAAAAGTACGAAGATTAGAGTAAGTTGGGATATGATCAAATAACCGAAAGAAAGGGAAAACATGATTCAAGGAAGGAGAAGGTAACCTATTGATGAGATAGACAGCAGTTGAGAGAGCTTCAAACCAAAAACGAGAGGGTACAAATGACTCTAATAGGAGGGTGCGAACAACATCTAGAAAGTGTCGATTCTTTCTTTCAGCCATCCCATTCTGTTGAGGGGTTGAAGGACAAGACCTTTGAGAAATTATACCATTGGTTTGTAAAAATTCTTGAAATAAATGAGACATGTATTCTCCCCCATTATCAGAACGAAGAATTTTGATACTAGCAGAAAATTGGGTCTGAATATGTGCATGAAAAAGCTTAAAGACAGAAAATAATTCATCTTTAGAATGCAGAAAATAAATCCATGTGAAGCGACTATAGTCATCAATAAAAGTGACAAAATACTTGTAATTAGCATGGGAAGTAACTGGCGCCATTCCCCACACATCACTATGTATCAAATCAAAAGGCTGGACTACTTTAGGTGTGTGAGTGGGAAATGGCAGAACTTTACTTTTTCCAAGCCTACAAGAATTGCAATCAAATTGAACAGTACTAAGAGATGGTGACCCTTTATTGCCAAGTAAACCAGAATTTAGTAAAGTATAAAGCACATTAGAGTTTGGATGTCCAAGGCGTTTATGCCATGCTCGGTAATCAACATAAGCAGAATTGCAAGTGATAACAGATGAAGAGGAACATGAAGACATAGGAAACTGAAGAGGAAAAAGACGTCCAATTTTAGGCCCCCTTGCGATCATCTTCCCCGATTGTTGATCCTGCACCACACAACCAGATTTAGAAAATTCCACTTTACAATCATTTTCAACTAATTGTCCAACAGAAACAAGATTAGTGGTAAGGTTAGGAGAGACAAAGACATTGGTTATGGATGAAGAAACATCACCAGTGGCAGTGATAGGTAAGGAATTTCCATCAGCTGTATAAATCTTGAGATTTCCAGGATATTTATTTACATTGGTGAGGAATTTAACATTGTTTGTCATGTGATGGGAAGCTCCAGAATCAAAGTACCACGGTGAAGGTTTAGAGAAAGGTTTACCTGAGAGTCCTAATGCGGAAAATGTAGAAATGATCATTTGCTGAATCATTTCAGGTGTCACAGATTGAATAGGAGCAGGAGCACTTTGTGTCAGATGAGCTTTATCCTCAGAACTACCAGCATTAGAAGAACCAACTGAGACAGTGTATGCCGTTCCAGATCTCTTGGGAGGTCGAATAGGACATTCCTTGATAATATGTCCATCCTTTTTGCAATAGTTGCAGAATTTTTTTGAACAACTTGAAACATAATGGCCAAATTCTTTGCAGCAATAACACTGAATAGTACTCATGTCCTTACCTTTTGACTTGCCTTGGGCTACATAAGCCATAGGAATAGGAATGGATTTAATTTGTTCCATGGTGGCTTGAGTGAGAAGCCGTTGTTCCTCACGAAATAAATCATTGAGACATGCATCCAAGGATGGAACAGTTTCTCGATTCATAAGATTAGATCTGGTGCTTTCAAATTCAGATCTCAATTTCATAAGAAATTGATCCCTCTTAGTAGTTTCATGTACAGATTGAACAGAAATAAGACCTTCGGGAGGTAAGGTAGCATAGACAATATCAGTATATTCAGCCCAAAGATTCATGAAGATAGAATAAAAATCTGAGATTGAGAGACTGCCCTGTTGAAGACTTGCTAGCTCGTATTCAAGTTGAAACCGACGAGCAGTGTTGTGTTGATTATAGAGTTTTTTCAGATAATTCCACATTTCAGCTGCAGTTTTGAAGGGTCGAAGATTCAAGATGATGTTGGATTCTACAGATCCTAGAATCCATGTCATGATTTGAGCATCCTTGACTTCCCATTTGGAGTGCTCATCCTTGTCTTTGTCAGGTGCAGGTTTGCTGCCATCAATATGACCCCATAGATCTTTTGCCTTTGACAAATATCTTGAAGTGAAATGCCCAGGCTGAGTAGTTTTTGCCATTGAAACGAATCAAGAATTCATGCTTGTCTGAAGACATGAGGCTGAGATAACTTGATCAAAATAACTAAGAATAATGAACTGAACTAGGACTGAGAGAAAGAGACACAGGAGAATTCAGAATTCAAGCTCTGATACCATGATAACTTGATCAAAAAAACTGGTGTACTCCTTGGAGAAAAATGCCCCTTATATAATGAATACAAGTTGAAGAAAATAAGGCATATCCTAAACAAGGAAAATATTTACAATTATTACAGGTATAAAATCAACCATAGAATCTGCCAACTTTGGTATAAAATCAGCCATAGAATCTGCTAACTTTGGTATAAAATTAGCCATAGAATCTGCTAATTTTGGTATAAAATCAGCCATAAAATCTGTTATCTTTGAATGACTAGCTAATTCCTTTGACAGAAGAGCACTAGAAAACTAATCCACTTCACTTCCCCCTACTTTCATTTCTTCTTTCTGGAATAAAGCTTGACATAAATCATTAACCGCGACAATCCATTTACAGCTCTGCAGAATGTCACACTTCCTCTGTTTCTCACTCACAAAAGACAATCATAATTACTTCCCAAATTTCAAAGTTTTGCCATTACAAAATTTCCAGCATTTTGTCACCAAATCAAGTTGCTCAAAATTTCCAAATCCAAAATTCGAATCCCATTTGACAACACAGAAGTCTCCAACCATATTTTCCACTTAAAACAACCATGTAAATCACCAGCCTGCTCCCCTGACTTCCTAAATCAAAGTACCATCACAATCACCACACTTCACTCATAAAGATCACATCTTTTTGCAATTTCAGCTTTACTTATGCCAAACCTCTTCTTCTTCTTTCCCAATCATAACAAACAACATACCCCAACAAACAACATTTACACATACCGCTAACTCAAATAGTGAAAAAAACCACACCAAAAAATTCACAAAATAGAGCATTCAGATCGATATCGAGAGCACTGACGTGCCATCCCACTTACACCCCCTTCATTCATAAAGATCATATCTTTTCCCGATTTCAGCTTTATTTATGCAAATATCTACTTATTCCCCAATCATCAATAAAATTCATTCACAAAAATGACCAGCCAAACTAACCAAAAACAGAAGCACTGAGATCAAGAGATGAGAATACTAACAGTGTAATTGCCGGGATTCAGGGCGATGACCTCGGCGGTGAGGTCGAGGGCACGGGGGCTGCGCTCGTCCGCGAGGTAGACGGCGCGGAAATAGTCCATGGCCTCTCGGAAGTCGTCGCGGTAGGCGATCGGCACCACCGGGTTAGGGCCGTCGTCCTGCGGCACCGGCCGGACGTCCGACCACTCTGGCCGCACGCTCAGCGGCAACTGCTCCTCCTCCTCCTCGTCCGAGGAAGACATTGGCATCGAACTCCGGCGAGTTGACTCCGGTTGGAGGACCGCGGCTGCGGAAGCGGAGAGAGGGGGGAGTGTGATCGATCAGAAGGGAAAGCCGCATGGAGGTTCAAGTCCTTGGATTTCTTTAGGGGTGGCAATTGCATATAGAACAGCAAACACTGATTTGACCAAACATATGTTAGCACGTTTGCTTTAGAGCGGCCAGCCGGATTGTATCGGATCTGGATCAGAGATTGATGGAATCAGACTGAATAGTTGAGGAAATTTTGTAGATAAACCCCTTTATAATTTATTTGCTCTTGTAATTTGTATTTTCGCAAATAGCACAAACTATAGGGGATTATTTGCAACGATCTGTGCCTCTTTTCCCATTTTGAAAAGAGCCGTGTCCCTCTGTCCGCCAACGTTCGCTCTAGGGTTCCTTAGTTGATTTCCCGGTACATTTCCGTTTAATTTTCACTTCCCTTCGATTTTTTTCTTCAAATTTGCTATCTGTTTTACTAGGGTTTCGATCGCCACCAATGGCTTCTAACTTTCCTGCCGCCATTCAGAATGAAAACCTACCGATCCACAGAGGTATGAACCCTTCTCCAAATCGCTGGCACTCAAATCGCACAAAAAATTGGATTATTAGAGAGTTTTCGAGTTGAATTTGATGAATTTTTGCTGCAATTTTAGGTAAAGGTGTCGAGGGGGCAAAGGCCGAGTTGCCGAAGCAATCGAAGGGTAAGAATCAAGGAAGAGTGGCTCTCAGGGATCTCTCCAAGACCGGCAAACCCGCACCTTCGGACGCTGCGAAAGGCTCCACCTTGAAGGGGAAATCCAAGGCTCGTGATGCTGTTTGGAGTAGAAATATTGTGAAAGACAGCATCTGGAGTGATGAGGAAATCCGTCGGTGTCAGGAGTGGGCAAAGGAGGGGATTGAGGAGATGCATTTTGCGGGAAATCATCAGAGGAAGCTTGAGAAGGAGAAAATGGAAGAACGTAGGCTCTTGACATTCTTATTTTGTTTCTTCGGTGTATAGTTTGGCTTTGCTCATGGATTTTGACCGGAAAGATGATGTCTTGTGTTTTGTTTATCTCTAAATTAGATGTAAGGAAAGAGGTTGACAAGGTAATGATGCAGAAGGATGTGGGCTTTGACCTTGGAATGTCTTGGAAGGTATGTGGATGATGATATGATTTGCTATGCTATTCTCATTCCTGTGGTTATCTGGGAAGATAGAATAAAAATCGCTCATGAGATGCATTATTGAGTAGGTTTAAATGTATAGTTGAATCAGGGAGCATCGTCAGAAACTCTATAATTATTGATTATCAAGATCTTCCACATCTTCTACCCAAAAAAAGATCTTCTGCATCTTCCAGATGTTTAGTTTTTTGGAGTAGAAACGCCCAATTGTTTAGTTAGGTTATGTTCCAGTAGTTTCTGCTATTGAAGCATTCTTTGGTGTTAGAACACAAGAATAATAATTAGAGTAAACATCATGAAACAAAGATAGTATTCTAGTTGGTCTTAAGTTGTTCATATTGGGAATCAAGTCCAGCTAAAAAGGAGACCATTTTAACTCCTATTTCCTTTTTGACAATTTCTGTTATGACTGGAAGATAGTATTCTAGTTTATCTCATAATCCGCTCATGATCCCAAAGTACTTGCAAAAATCCTTTCCATCTTCCTTAGTTGTGAAGATCTCCTCATACAGCATGAACACTTGAGTGATATTATTATCACTCCATGCATATTTTAGGGTTTGTCCCATATTGCTTTAGAATTTTGACAGTGGAGTAAAGGCCGACCAATATTGGGTTTAAGGCTATTGAGGATTATTGACATAATTTTAGGATCTTTAACTTTCTTTTCTATTGGCTGCTCTTTAGTGAGAAAATCATGTTTGTTTTTGGAGATCAAGCAGATCCCTATTGCTTAATCTCGTGGTAAGTAATTTTCAATAACCCTCAACTTGGTGGAAGTAATTTGAGGGTTGACTCCTTTTCGTGCAAGTTGTCTTCATTGTTGTTGGTCATCTAGTTTTGGTATGAATTTAGAGAAGTTGTTGGATAACTTCAAGATCCTTGTTGGTTGGCAAGAATTAGGCACAGAAAAACTCTAATACCATATTGAATTTCTGGTTGTTAGGATTTGCATAAAACTAAATTCTAGGATTTTGTGGAAGTTTTTATGTAGGAGGAAAACACTCTGATATTTTTCTTCTTATTTCTAAAGCTTATTAGTTATGTATATATATATATATATATATATAGGTGGTTTGAGTTCCACTAGAGTCCTAATCAGGTTCTACTTCTGCTCGGTTTTGGCTAATAGCCTAACTACAAAAGAGAATTTAATAGATAGTGATGAACCTGGGATACATGAGTTTCTTGAAGACACTTTCTAATGCAATCAAGACTTGTATTGGTCGGCCAATTGCAGGATCTGAGCCCTAACTTTTATCTTTCAACAATCCCTTTGTGCTCTTTCACATGAACAGTTTTATGGATTCTTCTAGGAAAGCCATTACTAACTGCCAGCCTATCCTAAGTCTATCTTAATTTTGGTGCTCTAGCAGACCACAAAAATCTCACTTTTCAACAGAAAAATCACCTCAGAGCATGGGAGTTGATTATGAGACTTTTTCTGCTTCTATAGGTTATAATACATTTCTTTAGTATATTATCTCATGAAATAATGGAGACAAACTGTATCTTGAACATGCTTCAACAGTAATCTAGTTGACTTTGTCTGGGGCCACTTCTCCTTGCATTCTGCATATCATCCTTTTTGTTTGTGGTTCCATCTTACCAGTAGAGTTTACCTTTTTTGGCTCTAGAAGTTTAGAATCAGAGATCAAGTTCAGGTCCAACAGTATTTTTTTTTTCAATTGTTTTTTCTTGAGGTGTTCAAATGGACTCTTCTTCATATCCTTTCTACTAAGTGGAAAGAACCTTCAGGATGGCATTGTTAAAATTCAATGGTAACAAGCTGAGATTCTTTGTTTGTCAAGGAATTAATCTTCATGCAGTTATCTCCAGGTGCCTGAGCAGGATGATACTTTTGATGTCACAAAAATGGAATTAGAACCAGAAGAACTTCCTCCAAAAGTGAAAATTTCCTTGCATTCAGGTTTGTTTCATACCACATGATATTTCACCTTTCCATGCTCCAAATGTTTGAAAATTAAATGTTCCTCAGGTATGATTAGTACAATCCCCTGACATCTTGAATTAAAAAGTCATCTAAAATCTGATCAACTTGCATATTTTAAGATGGAAGAAATTCAAAATATTCTCTTTGGAGCTGAGCTCAATGATTATTTCCCTTACATTGCCCATACATCATTTTTAAAGAGGATTATGGTACTGATGTTGCCTGTGCCTAGATGAACTCAGTTGTCAAGCCTATGGGTCGATGATAACTTAGTCAACCTATAAAAAAGTCCACATATTAGTTGCCTTTAATGCATGATTTGTGTTGTTATTCTGGAATTCCTTCTTTTTTTTCCCCTTTTTTTGGCATTCTTGCAGTTTACTTCTGTTTGATCCTCAGTTCAACTGAATTTTTTTTCTTGACATTCGTCATTTGTTCTGCAAGAGTTCCAGTCGCCACTGATGGCTGATGCTGATGCTGATGCAAGTAGAAATCCAACGGAAGGTAGCTTCTTGAGCAAGGAGGAAATCCAGCAGTGCCACGAGTGGGCAAATGAGGGGATCGAGGAGATGCATTTTTCAGGGGATGACCAGAGGAAACTTGAGGAGGAGCAGACGGAAGAACGTAAACCCTAACCATTGATCCTTTTCATTTATTTTATGTGATTGTTTTGGTTTTTTTTAGGTTTGCTTTGGGTTTGTTTCTAGATTTTGATTGGAATGATGCCTTGTGTTTCATTTTTTTTTGAATTAGGCGTAAGAAAGGAGGTTGACAAGGTAATGTCTGCATTACATGAGTGGACGGATATGGCCTTTGACCTTGGATTCCCACCCAAGGTATGTGGATTATGATATGAATTGCTATGCTCTTATGGTTCCTGTGATGATTTGAGGCAACATTCTTATCAAAAATACAATTTGAGATATCATATGAACTGTTCATGTGATGCAATGTCCCAACAATTATTATTTCAGTTGTTTGACGTTGTGGCACAAGTAATTTGAACATAACAAGACAGGTCCGGATTCTTTGTTTATTAAGGATTTGTCATTGCTTTATTTGCCTCCAGGTGCCCGAGCAGGACGGTACTTTCGATATCACAGTGATGGACTTGGAGCCAGAAGAGCTTCCACCGGTAGCAAGATATTCCTTGCATTCAGGTCTGTCTCAGCATATAATATTTCACCTCCCCATGCTTCACATGTTCGAAGAATAAAAGTTCTTGTCATTTATTGAACAAAGAAGGTTCCTAAGTGTGATTAAGCTTTCATTTTCAGGTAAGGAAGAATTGGAAGATATTTTCCTTGAATCCGAATTTGATCATTATCTCCCGTACATCGACCAAACAATTGATTTCAAGCTGAAAGAGGATTACTGCGCCAATGTTTTCCTGCACCTAAACGATCTTGCTCGTTGAGCCTATGGACCAACAGTAACTTAGAAATTGACAGAAAACGTTCTGAGACATCTATGATGCATCGTTCATGTCGTTGATCTATGTGTGTTTTCTTTTTGTCTTCAATTAGACTGGTTCTGTTTAATGTGAGTTGTTGTGTTTAGTATTTTCTTTCATTACCAGGCAAAGATGAAATCGGTCTATTCTCGGACCAGTTCAGACTTTATTTCCTCGGTCCTGGCCCACACGGGGCCACGTCATCGTCTTGAGGAAGAGGCCGCAACCCGACCAGAAAAAACTGGAGAACCAAACAATCAAACCAAACCAAAATGCCTCTCTTCTCTGGCCACCTTTTCCCTCTCCTCCTTTCCCCTCTCTTTCTCTCTCTCGAGGGAAACAAGACGAAGGAGGAGGCGGAGGGGGGGCGGCATGGGCGGGTGCTGCTCGTCGCCGGACCTCTTCTTCCTCCACCGATCCAAGAACCTCCGCTGCCTCTCTGCCCTTTCCACCGACACCTACCTCTCCGCTTCCTCCCCGACCTTCTCCTCCTCCGCTCCCTCCCCAACTTTCTCCTCCCCCGTGCCCCCATTCTCTGTCCTTTTCAACCCTACCTCTCCCTCCGAATTCCGTCGCCGGTACCCCCTCGGCCCTGAACTCGGACGTGGTGAGTTTGGCGTCACCCGCCGCTGCACCGATGCTGTCTCCGGCCAGGCCTTTGCATGCAAGACCATTTCCAAGAGGAAACTCCGGGGGGTCGTCTACATAGACGATGTCCGCCGGGAGGTCGACATCATGCGAGCGCTGCCGGAGCACCCGAACATCGTGAGGATCAAGGACGCTCATGAGGACGCCGAGGCCGTGCATCTCGTCATGGAGCTCTGTGAGGGAGGAGAGCTTTTTGATCGGATTGTGAAGCGGGGACGGTACACCGAACGCGCGGCTGCCGCCATCACCAAGACCATCGTCGAGGTCGTCGAGGTACTATCCTCGCTATCCTTAGAACTTCAGGTTTGGTTTGTGTTACCTACGTTTCAGCGGCTGGCCAGCGATGGAAACTGATATGGTCACTGCAGCTATGCCACGACCACGGTGTGATCCACCGGGACCTCAAGCCGGAGAACTTCCTGTTCGCGAACAAGTCGGAGAAGTCGCCGTTGAAGGCAATCGACTTCGGCCTCTCGGTCTTCTTCAAGCCCGGTACAGCTCTGAAAAGCTTCATCGTCATAGATTAGGTTTCCATTGTCATGTTGAAAGAGCTCGAATTCATGGCATTGCATTGCTGGTGTAGGTCAGCGATTCTGTGAAGTGGTCGGAAGTCCGTATTACATGGCCCCGGAAGTGCTGAAGCGGAACTACGGGCCGGAGGTGGATGTCTGGAGCGCTGGGGTCATCCTCTACATCTTGCTCTGTGGAGTACCGCCTTTCTGGGCAGGTATGCTTCTATTGTAGGCAATGGAAGAGACACTAGGTTTTTAAAAAAGAGTCTCTGGAATAATGATATTCGTTATAGAAACTGATGAGGGAATTGCGAGAGCAATCTTAAGATCCGTGGTTGATTTTGAGAGGGATCCATGGCCGAAGATTTCCAAAAATGCGAAGGATCTTGTGCGGCGCATGCTCGACCCAAACCCTCACACTCGCTTGACTGCTCAACAAGTTCTCGGTATCTCCTTCTTCATCATCGTCGTCACCATCATCGTTGTCGTTGCTGTATGATCTATTTCTGACTCGTTGTTTTCATGAAGACCATCCGTGGTTGAGAGATGCCAACAATGCGCCGGATATTTCTTTGGGAGAGACCGTCAGGGCCAGACTTCACCAGTTCTCCGTCATGAACAAGTTCAAAAAGAAAGCTCTCAGAGTATGTGACATATAAACCCTACAAGCTAGAGAACGTCGATTAGATCACAAAAACCTAAATAAAAGTTTCAAGTTATCCCAAAAAATTTAATTTATCAAGAAGATTATTTAATGTCTCAGACGTGTTTCGAATCTCAACAGGTGGTGGCGGAGCACTTGCCGGTGGAGCAGGTGGCTTCAATCAAGAAGATGTTTCATATGATGGACAAGGACCAAAACGGAAATCTGACGCTAGAGGAGCTCAAGGAGGGACTCCGCATCATCGGCGAGCAAGTGGCCGATCCAGAGGTCCAGATGCTTTTAGAAGCAGTTAAGTTCGTTCGAGAAGCATTGATAATGAATATGGCGGCTTTCGCTTGGAGTAATTTTCCTCGTAATGTTTTGGTAGGCGGACATGGACGGAAATGGAACGTTAGACTGCGAGGAGTTTGTGACGGTGTCCCTCCACCTGAAGAAGATAAGCAGCGAACAGCACCTGAGCAAGGTGTTCAACCACTTCGACAAGGACGGGAGTGGCTTCATCGAGACCAACGAGCTGAGGGAAGCCCTGACAGATGAGCGCGGCCTCGGCCCAAACGACCAGGTCATTGAGGACATTATCTCTGAGCTCGACGTGGACAAGGTCAGTATTGAAGGGATGAAGCATCAAATTGATATAAAAAATGATGAGGTTTGATGTGAAAAAAATGTGGCAGGACGGGCGCATCAGCTACCAAGAATTTGAACTGATGATGACGTCGGGGTCGGATTGGAGGAATGCGTCGCGTCAATATTCGCGACTGATGCTCAACACTCTCAGCCACAAATTGTTCAAATAAATCATAATGTCATCAATTTTAAATATTAATTCGATGGTTATATTCATCAATTTCATCCTCTTATTATTTTTAAAACAAAAAATATTTTTACGATGCGATTATTAATCAAGGAATGGGGCTTGATTAGGCGGTGGGCTGTAGCCCTTGATGCAGGCCCTAGGTAGCGCCCTCGCGATTGTTACACGCGGCCGTCATGCATGCCATGGTGCATCATCTCATGCACATGCACGCACACATACGCTTGCTTGGCTTGGTGTGGCTCAGCTTGGTTTAGGTCGAGCGCAGTCGAATCTGACTTGTCTTGTGCTGAGGTGGACATGTATTAGAATAATAATAAGGATCCAATTGGATCATAAGTATCTTAAGATGTGGAGACGAAAGTGATTAGAGAGCAAGTTGATGTGGAGCCAGGGACCCATAAGAAAAGAATAATTCCAAGAGATTCCAAATCCATTTTTTTTGTGCTATACAAAGGAGAGACAACCAAAAAATAAAAAAATAAAAAAATACTCGAATAATATTTTGATTAATTGAAATTGATGTTGTGTTAAGTATGAATTAACTTGTTGTGATTATGATAGAAAGACAAGTAGAAAGAGGCTAATGAAGTCAAACCATTTAATTAATTACTGTTTCGCCATTGAGTAATGCAGGCACTAAGCTAAGTAGAGTACGTATCCACCCAAATCATTCTACGATTTCAGTCCAATTTGTAATGTATTATCATTATAAATGAATAATGAATAATAAACAAATCTCTATTGTGTATAAATATTTCTATCGGAAATTCAGATTTTGATTTTACAAAATACAAAACTTTTAAAAAGAGTCTAATCTTTTTTTTATTGATCGATTGCAACAAAATACTAAAATAATAATAATAATAATAATAATAAGAAAATCACGTGGATTTAATTATTTATTTATGTGTCGATTAAAAAGTTAAATTAATCTGACGGTTTAAGTCCTCAACGACCACTTTGTCGTGCACGGCACAAATGTGACACCATGCAACGTACACAACAAAAAAAGGCACGTAGGAATCCTAACCCTAAGTCTCGTCTCATGCATCTCGCTGTCATCTTCTTTTTCTTCACAGCACAAGTTCTTCTTCCGCCCAAGCTTCTTCTGCCAGCACCACATCAAGGACGAACGCCTTTTCCCATTTTTTTTTTTTTTTTTATTTTAAAAAAAAACTTTTTTGAAACTTTTTGTGATCGTTTCATCCGATAAAATAAAAATTAATTTGCCACTCAAAATCTGTCTTTGTTTCTCCGTTCAGTCTTAATGTCCGTTTGATTTGATATTAAAATTAAAATATAAAAATTAATTCAATTTAAATTTTGATATCTAAATATTAGTCTGTCTAATAAATTATATAAAATTTTTTTAATCATTATATCTTTGATATATTGTTTATTAAAATTTAAATTAATAATATAATAATATAATAATAATTTTAAATTTTTAAAAATATAAAATTAGTTTAATTATTTTTTTAGTACTTAAATATTAGATCGATTAAGATTCTAATACTGCTCTCAACTCAGTGCTTAGGAGGTTTTTTGAACACTAATCACTATATTTCACCATATTTTGTGCATGACATGCAGACATGCCGTCATAACATCATGTACCATGATAACATCAAGAAGCATTTATCATGGTCATCATCCATGCAACATGGCCACTCGTATAAATTCCCACATTCGCCAGCTTCGCAAGCACAAAATGGAGTCTGCTTCCTCGTCCTCCGCCTCCTCTTCTTGCTCAGAGGCAGAGTTCCTCGACCCAACATCCTCCAAGAAGAAGAAGACGACCGCCAAGAAGCACCGCCGCAGCCGCCCCCACACCTCCGGCGAGCCCTGGCCCGGGCGGAGCAGGGGCGGCGTCATGCTCGAGGGCTACGTGGACGGCGCCGAAGGGGCGGAGAGGGCGGCGCCGGTGACCAGGAAGAAAAGCCTTACTGACGAGGACTTGGTGGAGCTCAAGGGGTGCTTGGATTTAGGGTTCGGGTTCAGCTATGACGGGATCCCCGAGCTCTGCGGCACCCTCCCCGCCCTCGAGCTTTGCTACTCCTTGTCGCAGCGGTTCCTCGACGAGCAGCAACAGCACGGCCACGCCGACGAACCCTGCTCGTCGCCGTCGCCGCTGGCCAATTGGAAGATCTCCAGCCCCGGTGAGGTTCTTTATTAGTTTGAAGTTGCTGGAAATTTTGGTCTTTTTTGTTATTTTTTGCTTGATTTGCTTGATTAGGGCTTCTAGTCGATTCAAGTTTTTATTTTTTTGGGGGGTTTCTTCCGGTTGGGATTTCCTGGACTTTCATTTTTCGTTGAATTTTGCTTATCTGGGTGGAAATTTTGATGATGGATTTTGTGAGTTCACCATTTTCTTGAATTCCATTGCCTTTAGAATCCTTCATAAACGTAGATTTTTTACACTGTTTGTTGTCAATGATTGATCTCTGTGGAGAAAAAAAAAATCTTGTGAGAACGTGTTTTTTGGCCTGAAATCTGATCGAATTTTTCAGCAATAGATGAAGAACTGGTCTTAGAAAAGAATTGTTTGCTTATTTGATTTGATTTTGCTGACTGGCGTTCTGTTTTAAGAGCATAAAATGATTGATGAATTACTGATGTAAAAGGCAGAAAAAGTATGTTTTCTTTGATTCCAGAACTGCAAGCTGTTCTTAGCTGCACTACTTTTTTTGGCAAATGCTGTACTTATCTGGCTTTCTTTCGTGCCAGCTACCTGTCTGTATTATTTGGATTTTTGACTAAGTTTAGTAAATCTTAAAGAAGTGATTAGTGTCAGAATCTATCCACCGTCCGCGTTTAGAGTTGTCAAAATGCGGTAAATCTCGTATTCTTCAGACTGCAATATATGCTAATTGCGCATGATTTCTAACCCAGCTATTCCTTTCTACTTGTTTTCCAGGGGATCATCCGGAAGATGTTAAAGCAAGACTCAAGTATTGGGCTCAAGCAGTGGCGTGCACTGTCAGATTGTGCAGCTGACGAGGGTTGTTGCATCTTTTAAATGCTCTCTTCACGGAGTGAATCCTTTCTAGCTCTTCTGCTATCAATGACGGCCTCTTTAGCTTTTGAAATGAAATCTGAAATATGTAAGATGAATTCGAATGAGTATGTGCAATGCGAGAGATAATCTGAGGCCTGAGGTTGAAGCCACTAGTATAGTTTACCATCAGAACAAATAAAATGTGATGCCCGTGTATATCAATTTTTGTTGCGTACGCTTAATTAATATATCATCAAACTCATCTTATGGGTGATGCATACCTTCATTTGGTTTTGGATCTTGATGTTGTCATTGCAGATATATTGTTCTTAGATCTGGACTCTGCTTCATGTGCCATGACTATGAAATTTGCCAGCAGAGATTTGTGGTCCTGGGACAAGCAAGAGGTTGTGGGATGCCTTTCATTTGGGACATGTTTCTTTTTTTGTATCATTTGGAAGCTTTTTGCTTGTTGGTGCCATGTTGCTGTCTGTGCTTACTGTTGCAGATTGCATTCTGTCAGCCGTCCACTTTTGAGTTAGCAGTGTTTTCCTGTAGGGTTTTTTTTGGCACATAGATGGATACCTTGCAAAAAGGACCTTGATTGCATGTACTACTGTAAAGCATGTGGATTTTAATTATATATTTATACCTATAAACCTCAAAATTTGACCAAAATTTCCTTGATTGGCCAGCAATAAAATTAGAAAGTAAATATGACTAGCG
The DNA here is from genome assembly GCA_005019695.1 of Trichopus zeylanicus subsp. travancoricus. Lineage (NCBI taxonomy): Eukaryota > Viridiplantae > Streptophyta > Magnoliopsida > Dioscoreales > Dioscoreaceae > Trichopus > Trichopus zeylanicus. The sequence continues at coordinate 123,852 of RXID01017368.1, forward strand.
TCAACCCATGATAGAAGCCATTAAATTTTTCATTTCCAGTAAATGTGATCATATCGTCGTGATAAGATATAATGGATTGAAACATGGACATTGTTGAGGATCCATCTGAGCACAGTTTTAGCCAAAATTGATGCTTTCAGTAGAGTAACTGTCCATCTCAGATACAGTTATTAGCAAGAATTTGATGGAACTGAACTTCAAGCATTGAACTCTACTCAACTTCAGAATACATATTTCACATGCCTCAACAATGAAATTTTGTGGGTGAGAATCATGATCCATGAAAAAGAAGATTTGTTGGACATACCTTCTTATTAATGTACACCAAGTTCTTATTGCTTTGCATTTGCAACATTTATTTCTCAACCTCATTCAACAGCCATAAAATCTAGACTTTACTCGCCAGCAATCAACAAGAAAATTCTCAGAATTCCTTGCTTTGCTATTTTTCCCAATGGTCAAATCTCCAAGCAGAAGAGAGTAATCTACAACAATGTTAGCACCAAGCAAAACAGAAATTGTCCTGAAGTAATAAGAAGATATCACACGGATGCATTATAACTTATAAAAGAACATCAGACGCTATGTGAAATTGTAGAGATAATATCATTTAAACATTGATTATATTGCAGCAAATAATGTTCCAGTTAAAACATTTTACTTGTACCTCTATTTTTTAAATTTTTAGCCACATTTAAAGTACCAAATTTATTCTAACTAATAATCAGTCAGAAAAAAACATGAAAGCACCAAGCTATACATGAAACTTGATTTGGAGGTCAGGAGGGGTTATGTTGCTTACTTTCATCATCAAGCCATTGCTTTCTCAATTTTAACACATTATTAAGCAAGCCCAGATGCCAACCCCTCACTCAAATGCCCCAAATCATTAGATGTGAAGTTCATCTCAACTGCATATCGTTCCTCTCTCATTTCATTCAAGAGGTGGTCCAATATGAAATATATAGAATGAGCTCTGGCATGAGACTGGTCTCCTGCAACAAAAGCATTCACCTCATTCCTGATCTCAATCCAACTCCATCCTGCATCTTTCTTCACTCTCTTTTCCTCCATCATGGTCCTCATTCTTTCAGATTCCTCCCATTCTCCACGTGTTGCATGCATATTCGAGAGAAGAACATAGCTTGCAGAGTCCTTTGGAGACAATTCAATTACCTTTTCAGCTGCAAGCTTTCCTAATTCTAGATTCTTGTGCAATTTACAAGATCCTAAAAGTGTCTTCCATATTAGAACATCTGGTCCAGATGGCATCTGGTTGATGATCTCAAGAGCCTCATGAAGCCTTCCCACTCGACCCATCGTGTCAATCAGACAAGCATAGTGAGAGGCAGATGGTTGAATACCATAGCGAGCGCTCATAATATCAAAGTATCTAAATGCCTGCTCCACACATCCTACATGACTACAACCAATCAAAATCCCCACAAACGTTGAATGGTCGGGCATGATGTGGTTAGCCTCCATTTCATGGAACACATTCATTGCCTTCTCTCCATGCCCATGAGATGCATAGCCATGGATTAGAGAATTCCATGACATGACATCATGGTTGGGTATGACATCAAATGCCAACCTCGCATCATTGATGCTCCCACACTTTGCATACATGTTGATCAATGCATTCCCCACACAAGCATCAGCATCACAGCCTAACTTCAGTGCCAAACAGTGGAATTGTTTTCCTTGATCTAGCAAGGCCAGATTTGCACAAGAGCTTAGTGTGCTAGACAATCCATATTCATTAGGCAGATATCCTTCTCCATGCATTTGGGCCAACAACTCTATGGATCTCTCCTCAAAGCCATTTTGGAAATAGCCAGATACAGTTGCACACCAAGACACAACATCACGATTTTCCATCCTCTGAAACACCTTTTCAAGATCCTGGATGTCACCACTTCTCGAATACATTGTAAGCAATGCATTGTGAACACGATGATCTGACAACAAACTGAGTTTGATTATAGAACTATGGAGCTGCCTCCCCACCTTGATGAGTTCAGAAGACAGCCCACAAGCCCCAAGAGCAGTTGCAAAAGTGTACTCATTGGGTGCAATCCCTGCAGAAACCATTTGAGGAAACAATCTCAAAGCATCCTCAGCTTGCTTATGTTGACAAAAGCATGAGATCATTGAACTCCAAGTGACCACATTTTTAACCTCCAAATTCTCAAACACAAGGTTTGCTTGCTGAATCTTGCAATTTTTTGAGTAGAACTCAATCAAAGAACTTGCTGAATGAACACTTTGATCAAGCATGGTCTTGACCATGTAACCATGAATTTGTGCTCCAAGCAGCGGCCCACATGCTGTCAAAACACTAGACACTGTGTGCTCATTTGGTTCAAAACCTTCTCCAACCATCTGATCAAACACTCCAACAGCCAATTCAAACAAATTACTCCTACGAAGCCCTGAAATCAATGTTGTGAAGCTAACTAAATCCCGCTCTGGCATCTTATCAAAAATTAGCTGCGCCTTATCGATCAATCCACTCCTCAAGTACACATCCATCAAACAATTCGCCATCCTGCAATCATCTTCAACTCCAAACTTAATAACCATCGAATGCACCTGCTCTCCGAGCCACAAGTCATGCAACTCAGTGCAAGCATGAAGCGCAGCATTGAGCGAAAAGTCATTAGGAATGACATCCGACTTGAGCATTTCAATAAACAATGAAAACCCAGCTCCTGGAAGCCCATTCCTAATGCAGCCCGAAACCATCAATGTCCAGGTGACAACATTTCTGTCAGGCATTTCATCAAATACCTCAAAGGCATCCAGAACCCGTCCAGATTTCATGAGCGCATCAATCAGCATAGTCTGAACAATAATCCCAAGTTGAGCTCCACTCCTCCTGAGCTCTAAACACAAGTCTTTGGCTTCTTCGAAGCGCTTCAAATCCAACAAATATTTCAGCTTCTTGGTGTTTGTCAGAGTGTTCGGAAGTGTTGTGGGTGAGAATTTATCGGATTCGAGATTGAAAACAAGGTTGGGATTGTTGTTTGGGAGGGAATTAGGATTTGGAGAGGAGGTTTTTAGGGTTTTGTTGCATTCTTGGTTAGGGCTTATGACGATTATGGAGGGCTTTTGGAGATGAAGAGTAGGAGTTGGAGACGCGGGAAGCAGAAGTGAAGGGGACAAAGTTGGCATCTTCGAATATGTGGCGGGAAGCAAACTGTTTGTCAGTTTTACATCTTTCGTGTTTTTGCATAAATGCCCTTGACATTTGGTTAATTTTGTGTGCGGCCTCATAAACCTTCAATCATAACGGGGTAATATGCAAAAATTATTTTTTTGCATGCATATTGAAAAAATTAATTTTTTATTAATATTGAATTCTTTACAACACAAAGAGTGCACAGAAATATACATGCAATTTCAGTAAATTTTGAGGAATATTTATACTTATTTTGAATTTTATTAGTTCTTATTGACAATTAGAGAACTTTACAGGGTCATACATGCAAAATGTCCTTTCTCCTTTTCCATTTTATTTCCTATCTTTTTCCATTTTTACATTATACAAATTTCCATATTTTCTCAAAATCCACCAAAAGAATTCCTCTAAATGGAATGAATAAATAAAACAAGAAATATAATGACCAAGTAAAATAAGAAAGAACAAATATTTTTGTTTTGTTCAGTTGAAAATATGTAGCAACATATAATTTATTTTTAAATATATAAAATCATACAGAGCTCAAATCTGAACCCGAACTGATCTCCAACGTAAATAAAGTTTTAAGATACCAATCTGTTTATTCATAAAAGACCCATATATTGATCACAATAAATTTATGAGAAAATGATGTCGAACTCATGAAGCTGCAACTACAAGCAGATTCTGAATGTCATTCTGCAAAATAAAAGAAAATAATTATTTAACCGAATTTTGCTGCTAAATCCTTGTTTTTTCTAGAAGAAAATTATGATTTGAGACAACAAGTTACATCTTTTGATAATGAGTTATCAAGAGTAACATGCAAAGAATTAAAGCATCGTGGAGTGTTAGCAAACCTCTATTTTCATCGATGAAGTGGTTGGAGCATATCGCTCCACGACCTTGCCATTTTTGTCCGCAAGAAACTTGGTGAAGTTCCACTTGATGCTGTAGCCAAAAATGCTGCCTTTCTGGGATTTCAGGAACTTGTAGAGAGGCCCAGCATTCTTTCCGTTCACTTCAATCTGCAAAGAAACATCATCAAATGAACAAAACATAGACGCTGAAATTATTCTGAAGCATTTGTGAAATGACTGCATCAGCAATTTTGATCCTTGGGATTCTATATTGTACTAAAAACGTTGGCAACATTAATGAAGTCGCATTTAGGTTAACGCTGCCAAATTCATATTTCCTACCGAAAAAGAAAAGGATTCTGTATTTTACATGAAAACAAGAATCACATCGACATGAATTATGCCAAGCTTATATCAGATAGAAAAATATGAAAATAGAACTCTAGATTAAGTGGAATGATAATCCACAACATTATATTGAAGAATTGCATTTTGCAGTCACCTTATCAAAGATGGGAAACTCGGCCTTGAACATTGTGCAGGCAATCTCCTTTATTTCTTCATTGCTTCCAGGTTCTTGACCAGCAAATTGGTTGCAAGGAAATGCCGATATTTCAAACCCTATAACAATAAACAGAAGAAAATTTGTATTTCAAATAAAGTTCTGATAAATTTCACAAACAGGTCAAAAAAATGGGACAACCAACTTAATTACCCTGATCATTGTACTTCTCATACAAGACGTTCATCTCCTTATAGTTGGAATGTGCCAACCCACCGCATCACCAAAAACATTCTAGTCAGCAATATCTCACATTAAGCGCAAAAAAAAAAAATCACAATAAAACAATCTCGCATTGATAAAACCAGTATTCTTACTGCAGTCATGAGCAGAAATTAAATTCACAATAAACATCTTGAGCAAGTAGAACACAATATAGTAACAGAACCAATCAAGAATAGTAGCTTGTGGCATGATTTTTAGATGCCCCAATGCATATTCTAAAACATAAGAGCGTACATTCAGCTGTTCCACCACAATAAATAGACTGATGTAAATGGTTTGTGTTCTATGTAGTTTGCTTGTAACTAGCTGTGATGATTGGCCTTCTCAAACATGTGGAAGACATTGCCAGTTCTTCTCAGCAAAAGGACACTGTTCCTCGTGTTATAAACAGGAGTGGGATCCGCAGCTTAAACATACACGCATTGCACGGGCAAGGAAAGACGCTTCAGTAAATTATCCTCCATCTGAGATTCACCGACAGATGAAGAAGGAAGCATAGGCTAAAGTCAGATAAAAAAGATCACATTGACAGAGGATTTCCCATTCCTGTTCGTGTTCAGAATAATAGGTTGCTAGATCAAATGATCTCAGTTATTCATTGTACCCCTTAACTTGATTTTACTTTGAACGAGCCTATCTATCTATCTATCTATCTATATATATATATATATATATATATATATAATGCAAGATAAATTTTTGATGAATTTAACAAATTCTTGAGGTCTTACAGTTTTGCATCAATACATGGTCATCTTTTTATCAAGGTTTACCATTTCGGTTTCGGTTTCAATTTCGGGACCCAACGAAACTGATACGTTTCGGCCGTTTCGGCCGTTTCGGTTTCGGCCGAAAGATTTTTTAAAATTATTAATTGGGTGTTGACCAGAGTTTGACTATATTTTGACTGTACGTTGACTTCAAATTAAAAATATGATAAAATATTAAAAAAAATTTGGAAAATTTGAAAAATTAGGAATGAATTTATACTTAATATTACCATAATATTAAATATTATTTTAATTAATTAATATTAATTTTGATAGTTAGTCACTGATATTGTCTACTTTTAATATATATTAGTATATTAAAAAAACATATAAGAAATAACATGAATATAATTAAAAGTTAAAATTAGCATAGGCACATTTAACTTTTCATTAAAATGTACTTCACACATATATAATTTTATAAATTTTAAGATAATACAATTAATCATCATAATCATAATCAGTTGAGTTTGGAACATCTGGGTGTGGAACTACAAATTCAGTACATGGATGATCCGGACGAGCATTTGTAAACATATGAGCCAGAACAATTAGTTCTGCGCGATCTCGTGGCAGCGGTTCTGAAGTATAATCATATATCGAATGTCTAAAATGAAAATCATATGTTGACTAAAATTTAACTTTATTTCAATTATTTTTTAACTTCAAATTAAAAAATTATAATATGTTTAAAAATTTAAAAAAATAATGAATAATTACGTAAAAAATATTATGTACATGAACAATATCTGACAGAAATCGATACTGACGCTGAAATCAAATTGGCGATGGTGTTGACCTTAGTGTAAGACCGGCCTCATCTTGCGGAAGTACGGGTCAGTTCGGTGAGGGCGCGAGATAGGCGATAGAGTGCCGACAAACCAGCGAGTGCGCATGGCCCTTGGGCTCGGACACGAAACCGGCGCGAGTTCCTCTCTCCGCCCCCCGCCCCCACCCCCCCCCCCCAACCAACCCGGCGGCGGCGGCGAGCCCGCCCGCCCGCCCGGACTCGAGCCCGGCGAGCTCCCGCTCCAACGCGCTCGTCAGCACGCGTTCCCGTCCGCGCTCGGTGAAGATGAACAGTAACTATGAACAGTAATGAACAGTAAACCCTAACCGAAACGAAAAATTAGGTTTCGGTTAGGTTTCGGTTCGGCCGACCGGCCGAAACCGCGAACCATGCTTTTTACAAAGCTAAGACGGAGCAATTGCTCATCCACTTAGATTGTGGGTGCTAAACAGAGAAATCAAATTTTTTTTTCTGCATCCAAGTGTATTCTCCTTGCCACAAATGTGAATCCTGTGAAGATTTATCAAAAAACTACAAAACTAACTTGGAGCAATTGCTCATCCACTAAGATCAAAACACTAACTGGAAAGGTAGATTTTTTCTGCAGAAAGGGTCTTATTAGAAGAAAAATATTTGGCCAAGCCAGAATGAAGATTTTCCCCAACAAAAAATAATTTTATCAACGAAATACACAAAAGATAGACTGGTTTCAGGCCTTAAGGAACAGCAGCATAGCAGATCAAGCATACAATTCAAGACCTAGGTTAGATCACAGACTTAATGAATCAAATGACCATTATATGCATATCCCTAGCAGAATTGCTTTGATTTATTATTTAACGTTTGTGAAATACTTCAATCTTTACAGAAAACAAATCCCAAAATTGAAGTTTGTCTATAAGAAACAAATCAATACAAGCATGGAAGGAAATTAAAACATACTTGCTGTCAAAGAAGGAAGATGTTGGAGACTTCAAGTGAATGTGTACCATTTAGAAGCAACATTAACAATCAGAAGAACCTTTCCACCGTACGTGCTCAAGTTGACATCATTCCCATCCATGTCCTGTTACACAAATTCATCACATAAAAAAAAAATAAAAAAACCGAAACCAATCAGGGCTGAAAGGAAATACAAACAATATAATCACATCTTAAAGCACCATAAGCACAAAAGCATCACCATGACATATTAGATTTGAAGCAAAGAACCAAAAAACAACTCAACAGTGAACATAATGGAGAAAGCAACCTAAAATATTCCAGATGACAGGATAGCACGAAGTTATTCCTAAATCCAACACAACCACAGCCAAAATCAGGATTTTTATCCTCCCGAATAGCAGCAAGACATAAAAAAGATACTCTCAAATTCAGTCCAACCCCCTCAAAGAATGATTTTTGTCTTCATGCATCAAAAAATAGGTTCAAATCAACAAAAAGTGCGACCAAATATGAAATCCAACTGCAAGATCCCATCTTTTCAACACAAACCAAATCAGCAACCCCTAAAACACCAAAATAAAAAATAAAAAATGATCAAATTACCTTGACAGTGATGTCATAGACGGATGTGGGCAGCTCATCAGCCATGGTGGATTGAAGAAGTGGAGGTGAATTACCGCGCAGGAAGAAGAAGTAGGAGAAGAGGATAGAGAGGCAGAGAAATAGAAGGGAAGCAGGCCACCCTTGCAGTCCTTGCTCACATGTGCCGCGCATTTGTCGAGGGTTGAAAGAATGCAGACGGCAGGCATTGCTTTTACCAACACAAAATCAGATTATTTTCAAAAGCTTTGGAAGCTGTGAAAAATGGTGACTTCTTTGGTGGGTTAAATGTCAACTATTTTTCTCAATTAAATTGGCAGCTTTCTATTGGCTTGATTTAGATCATCTGATGAAGCTTGAACTGTGCAGTTCATCTAAATTCACCTCCGCTTTGAACGCCATGATCATTTGATGACATTCTCCTTTTCAAAAAAATTAGTTTTGTAGAATGAAAATTTGAAAATTATAGACCATCGAGTTGGAGCCTCCCTGGCTTAGCTTTCAACGAAAATATGGTTGACTTTGAAATAATACTTCGTCTAGGCCAATTTCAAACCGAACCGGTTCATGATCGGTGAATTGCAAACAAACCGAAACCGAGGAGAAGCCCAAACCTCATGTTGACCAATTTGGACGTCCGGTCCAACCGAGCCAAACCCGACCAGAAGACTTTTCCTTGGCGCCTTCTCCAAACCGTCGCCGACCCGCCAACTTCTTGTTCAACTCTGACACGGCCTCTCTTCTCCTCCTCAACGCCTTTAAAATGAAGAAGACGATGAAGAAGATGAACACCTCCACGAGATCTACAGCCGACGTCTTGGCCGTTTTCGTGCTCTTTTCCGCGGCTGTGGCGTCTGTATGTGACTCCCGCGACATGAAGAACGGGCGGTGCGACTAGGTGTACGCGGTGGAGGAAGCGGAGACGCTGCAGACCATCAGCGTGAAGTGCAACAGCATCTGTATTCTCGATGACAACCCGCAGATCCACGACACCGACATCGACGTCGGCCCGGGGACTGTTCTGCTCGTCAGATCCAACTGCAGGGGTTTGAGATATTGAGCAACGATGGACTTGGTTCTGGTTTGCCGCTGTTCACATTTTCTTCTTTTTGAGTTTTGATTCTGTGCATAATACCATGTCGTACATAATTTACAGGCCAAACCTTGTTGAGTCTTTCTGTCAAGGCCGAGTTGGATATCATTTATGCGTTTTTGAAGTAAAATCCTAATTATTTTAGGAATTATTGAATTCTGTAATTAAGCCCTTGAAGTTATTACAATGTGCATCCTGTCTCAAAACTATGGCTACCATCTGATTTTCATAATGAAGTTGGGTGATTTTTATAAACATTAATCATCCAAACTTTTTTTTTGTGAGGAAGAGATTACGAAATAAAAACCGTACAAAAAAACATAACAAAAATAAATAAATAAATAAAAATTGCTACAAAATAAACCCTAAAACAGGTTTAACCTTTATTCGATATTGGCATTCACAACTCATGCTTAACATACTCCAGGCCTCGTACTAACTCATACACATAACCAGGCACAAACACCAAAAACCTCTTCTTCTTCTTCTTCTCGATCTTCTTCTTCAACCTTGATGGAGTAGATCGCAGAAGAGGTTGCAGAGCTTCTCCATGTCCCCAGGAGGAAGCGCTACGAGCACATTTACCCCCTTCTCCACCCCTCCCATTGCCGGAAAGAGTACCACTATGTCCTTGCTAGGCCCCACCACCGGCGAAGTATACAACGGTCTTCCCCACGGGTACTCCACCTCGGCGAACCCCAGCTTCCACCACGAGCTCACAAACACGTCCCCCTTCGGGATCCCCTTGTGCAGCTCCACCCAGTCTATCACCGACCTGACGTACTCGTCGTCGATCCCCTTCGCCGCCTCGTGGACGACCTCCACGATGCGCCCGAATGGCCCTTGTTCAAGTTTCCGGCGAGTTATTTCGCCCCGTGCGCTGATGACAGCGTTGCCGGTGTAGCTCACCGGAAGCGGAGGATTCAGCCTTGGCCGGATGTCTATTGCGAACAGCAAGGTGGACAATACATCCGAGTTGGGCTCCATGGTTGCCAGGACCTTGCACCTCCAGACGTGGGCTGTAACGGCGGTGAAGCCGGTGGGGGTGTACTTGCATGTAGCGGCTGCTTTTTGCTTGAGAGCGGAGATGTCTGCGAGGCTCAGGTGGAAGAGCCGGAACTCCAGCTTGGCGGAGGACACGTCCATGATGGAGGAAGGAGCCGGGTAGTCGTCGGAGATTTGAGGGAGGTTTTCGTGCTTGACGAGTTCTGGGTGGGAGTGGGTGACGGTAGGCTGGGAGCGGGCGGCGAGGAGGCGGCGGTCGTTGTGAGGGGCGGCAGGTAGGGGGTCGCCGGCGGCTTGGGCGGCGAGGTTTTGGAGGAAGGTGCGGAAGCTGATGCCGTCGAAGGAGCAGTGGTTGTTGCATACTCCCATGGCGAAGCCTCCACATTTGAAGGATGTCACCTACATGGTTCCACAAATGAGCAGCCATTGGTCAGCAATTACGAATTATTTAAAAAAAATCAAAGTAAGATAATCTAAATTTTCAAATTTAGTTTTTTTAGTTTTTTTCGGCGCTTTTGTTGGGTAGCAAAAACAGTCTACATATCACGTTGTTCCGTAAAAATCAAATTATTTGCGTTCTAACGGCTATCAAATCAAAATATAAACTGCAATTTCATTGATCAATCGGCCACCGAAATGTGCGGAGCACCAACAAAACCAAAACCTAACTCAAACCGAGGTTTTAAGCTTTGGTGAACACAAATGCTGATGTTCTCGTTTCAATACCTGGACAACACAGAGAGGCTGGTCGTGCTTCCCACCGAGAGCGCCACTCCCAGCCGGCTCGCCGGCTAGTTGCCGGAAAGCCGGGTTGGGGAACTCGAGGTCGCCGAGCTTAGCTATTGAGAGCTCACTGGAGGCCACTATAAACCCCAGACCAGCGGCATTGCAGTCTATCTCTAGCCGGCCTTGAAGGGGATCAACCCGGAGCCGGCCGGCCAAGAAGTCGTAGGGCACCAGTAGACTCTCCAGAGCTGATTTCAGCAGCGCGGCTGCCTTCTCCGGCGGGAAGTCGGGGTTGGCGGGGAAGAAGTGAACGGTTTGGACGTCGAAGTTGAGGACCTGGTCTATGTTGGAGAGGAACATGGACTTTCTTTCTAGAGTTTGGGGAGGGTGTAGCATGGAGGAGCTCAGGATGGTTACCTCGAGGTCCTTCGCAAGGGCTGGCTCTTGGGGTAGGGATCCCATCTTTGTGTGCTGTGCAAGGGCTTTGCTGAGGATTTGGAGTATATATATATATATATATCAGTTGAGCAACCTACAATTTTTTCACTTTATTTATGTATTTATTTATTATTTATTATTATTATTGCAGTACAAACTATCACGAAAAACAAAAACATAAGAACAATCTAAGGTTTCATAGGATGGATTAACTTTAGGATGAAGCAGCGAACACACCAAAAGGTGATATGGGTTCAATCGAAGAAGGGATCATGTGAAGTCATTAAAGCTTCAAGAAAAGCAATGGCTGTATTCGACTGTCTTGCAACACCTTTGGCACTACAATCAAGTCTTGTGGGAACTTCTTGTGATCATTTTTATTCTGTCTCCTTTAATTTCAGAAAGAGAAAATCATTAATATATCCAGTGGCTTGTTGATTATTACTAATCACAGAATTTTGCTAAAAAAAAAATTTGTTCATAATTGAACTAAATATATCTCATTTTTAGTGAATAATTGGTACACGCTGTATCGCGAACGGGCCAGGTGGTGAAATTGAGGCAAATGTACCGACAATCCAATGTAAATCTTAGGATCTAATTGAAATCTTTGATTTTGGACTTAATTAATCACGTGTCCTTAATTAGTTAATTATGCCATTTGTTACTAAATTTAAATCTCGAGAGGAATAGATAATCAAGCTGAAACCAGACAATTAGTTACTCGTAATTAAAGCAAAACTTGGAGTGTTTGTCATTAAGCATGGATTATTACTAAGAAACTACTTATCTTATGGAAATATATAAATAAATGAATGTAAAAATTGTTTGATAATTTGTCATTACTTTTTATTTATTTCTGCCTGCAAAATCACGTGCAGCATGGTACAAAATTGTACCATGCATTAAAAGTGGTCTGCCATGGAACAATTGTTTTTGACTGCATACACATTACACACACAGCTCTTCCTCCCCTGCACGGCACAAAACTCCTCTGCGTCAGATATTTGCATATATATCCTTACAAATATGCCTATTTGTGTATAGCGAGGATCAATTTTGCATATATACCCCTACAGACGTGAAATTGTATGCATGGCTCTCTCAAACCTTTTGTTCGGAGGAACTCTCTGTAACTTTCCGGTTGCATACGTTCGTGCCTCTCGGCAAGTAAGAAAAGCGAAAGCTTAAGAAAAACCGGAGAAAGCTCAGGTATAACCAGTACTGGTATGTATTGATCGATGCGTAAAATCCTTCTGCATGAAAGGACTAGAAAATTTGTCTGGGCAGATATAATACATTAAAAGAAGAAGGAGATCCTTCTTCTTCGAGTTCATGTTGGCGAAAAGATGCCATCCATATCAATCACTTTTGGTAGCGAATATGGGACCAAAACCAATGCAAGTAGCCTGAAAAATTAGGTTTGTGGCATTACTTAGCCTCCCCAGATGCGCTTGAATGGAAGGTTGGTGGACGAATGAAACTGCACGGGAAGATCTTGACCTCATGGTTTTGCCGTCGGAGATGTGGTAACATTGTTGCCAAAAGACAAAGATCGAAGACGTTGTCTGACGAGGAAACATTTTTTGTAATAAATAGAACTTCCTTGCTACGGTCAAAATTTGTATGTAACTTTTAGGATTTGTTCGGTTATAAAAAAAAAAAACACTTAAAATTTTTGAAGAATATCTCTATAAAAATAAAAAATTAAATATATTTTTTAAAAAATAATTTTTTTCCGACTTGAAAAATTAAGAATCAATTTTTTATTTTCTAAAATTGTATTGGATTTTGAAAAACACTTTGGGACCGTTTGGTTGAAGGTAAAGGTCAAGATTAGTGAACCATTTTTGTAAATTAATATTTTTATTAAAATTAAGGCTTCAATAATTTAAAACTCAAAAAACTATTTATTTTTTTATAATAATTTGATTTAATAATAATATAAAAATAAAAAAAATATTAATTTTATAAGAAAAAAAATTTCTGAAACGAGCTGATCCTAATACTGATTCTAAAACAAACGGGGCCTTTAAAGTTGTTCTCTAAAGTTTTCTTTGTAATTTATCTTCTAACTTCTTTTTTTTTTTTAACCTCGTGGTTTTTTTTTTTTCCTCGAGCATCTTTTCTTTGTCATTATTATTTTTCTCTTTTTAGCTACGGAAGTTTACATCTATTAGTTGTTATTTACCTTTATCAATTAAAATTTAAAAAAAAGATCTTAAAAAAAATTGTATATAGGATTTATAAGTTTTACTAAAAATTAGTTTTATATTTTACTAAAATCAACACATTCTTTATTCTTTTCAAAATTTTATGTATAAATAAAAATATAAAAATATAGATAAAAATTAGAGATAAAAAATAAAAAAAAATTAATTGAAGAAAAAAATTTCTTTAATTAAACAGACCCTTAGCTTTTGATCGAATGATTGAGATTCACCTTAAATAGACATGCATATGCTGACATAAAAATTTAAGGTTCTATTTCTTGATTTATTAGCATTTTTATGGTACCACATTGATGCACGTTGCATGTCATTTTATTTTTTATTTTAGTTTGTGAGAGTACATGGATTCATATGATGACATCTTCTTCACCATGGTTATGTTTATTTCGAAAAATTTAAAAGTTATGAGAATTTAAAAGTTTTGAAATTTTAAAAATAAATTAAAAAGGTACGATAATATGTTTATTTTGTAAGATATATAAATTAAGAATTCTAAAATTTTGTGTTTATTTTATTAGATTTATAAAATTTAAAATAATAAGTTTTGTGTTTTGTTTGACTATAAAATTCAACACATAACCTCCCATATTGAAATGTAAAATTTAAAATTTTGAAATCAATCAATTTTGGAGAATTAGTAAATTCTATAATTACTAAAATTTGAAAGTTCTGGAACTTCAAATTTGAAAACTGAATTTAAAAATTATGATCGTATGTTTGTTTAAAAAATTTAAAATCCCATAAAATAAACAAGCGCTAAATGTATTCCTTCATTGAGGTCCAAATCACATTTAAAGGAAACAATTAGCAATTTAACATGCCAAATCTTGTACTTGTTGTCTGAACTAAGGATAAGATTCATGAGACACATACTTGTATTGACAAATACATAAACCAAGTTGGGGTTCAGCCGGGTCTTGTCGAGGAAGAAAACTATGATGGCTTAGTCTGGGCTAGCCCAATTTTCTTTAGATTCGAGACCAATTTTATAGTCACAGGCCCACAACTATAAACATCGTTTTGATGAAACACTTATATTATTGTTTGCTTTACGGGATTTCAAAATTATTAAACTTTCAATTTTCAATTTTTGTAACGATAAGATTTATTAGTTTTTTTAAAAATTATCAACTTTAAAATTCAGCATGTGATATCAAAATTTTTAAATCCAAAATTTTAAAGTTTTAAAATATTAAATTTTTTAAATTTTTTAAAATTTAAAAAATAAATATATCCGAAGTATAAAATCTTTTATATTTTTTATATCTGGCTATGAAATTATATGATACGCGTTCATCGATAGGCACACCTAATCTTCTCAATCGAGCGGCGTTCAAGCTTCGTTGCAATTTTGTATGTTAAACCCCAAATTTAGCATCATTTGCAATTAAGCCCTAATCGAATATTATTATTAGTTTTTTTATAACTACAAACTTCAATAGCCATAACAATCAGATCGCCCCGATTTCAATGGACACTCATCGATCAACATTTAAAACTCTGATTTCATATCCTCATCTGTTTTATTAATAAAATAATTCACCATTACATCCATTCTTAATGAGTTTCAATATCAACACATTTGCTCTGATGATTTGCTTGTCATATTTAAATTATTCACATGTAAATTTATGATAAATCTGATTATTGATCGCCTTTAAATGCTCTCGAAAAACCATTAAATTGCAATTAATGACTAAAAAATTATAATTTTTCTTAGCAATTAACAACAAAATCAGGGACAAACTTAACGACATTAATCATGATTCTCAATCAACAAAATATGATTAAACTTTCGAAGCCACACACGCATCACATCTCCCGCCGGTGGTCCGTCACCGCCCGTCGCACCCCGAAATTCCATTCCTACCCTTCCCTAACCTCCGATTTCCGCCTCCGTCCTCGGCGCCGGACCGTCCCCATCCACCCCACGCTCGCCCCGAGATCTGCATCGGAGCAGATCTCAGAGAAGACTCGTAGAATTGAAGCCAAAGCCAAGGAGACCACTCGTGCCTCTCTAGGTTTTTTTTTGCATAAATTCCCCTAAAAAGTTTGAAAATTTTTCATTGGTGTCTTCATAGAAGCTGAATTGACACAAATAACCCTCTAAAGCCGCTAAATTTTTTGCATCCCACGGATATTTTCTGAATAACTAAAAAAAAATTAATATATAAAATATATAATATATATTGTGTAATTTTAAATATTTTATGGATATATTTGTCATTTAATACATGTATGTCCATCATTATAAAAAAAATGACAAATTGATAATTTTATATTCAAAATAGATTTTTTCTCCTTGTATTACCAAATTATAATTATTCAAATTCCTCATCTTAATTTTTTATTGTTATTATTACTATCATTAATATTATGATATTTTGCAATAATGTGTATTTGTCCATATTAATCAAGAAGCACCGAGTGATCTGCATGTAATATTTTCTGTTTAATATTTGTGAGACACTGGGGACATACATGCACTTTCGGTGGATTTACAGGGGTGTGAGTGTAAATTCAACTTTTAAAGGTTTGAATTCAAATGCTTACCTTTTCAGGGCCATAACGCAAAAATCCTCCCCTATAAACGCCTCCCCTTCCCCCCTTTCTCTCTCTTCGCCCTCACCTCCCGGATATTCTCTCTCTCCAGATCCGTGAAGCTGATGGTGGGAATGGGAGGCCGCTAGATTCACGACCGGCGAGATCCGTGATCCAGATCTGCGATCAGGTATGCCCCCTCCTCTTTCTCCCCGTGATCCCGAGATCTGCTTGATTTGAATGCTTCTCCCAGATTGTCGATTAGATTAGGTTTTTGGCGGGTTGGATTGGATTTGCGGTATCTGAATTTGGGTTTTGCTTTATTTGGGCTTTTTGGATCCGGTCGAGCAGGTTTTCCTGACGGATCTCGGGGTTTGGGATGGCAAAGAACGGGATGATGGAGTGCAGTGTCTGCCATTCCAAGCTGATGTCCCCGTCGACGAAGGCGGTGTCCAGAGCGTATGACAGGCACAGGAGCAAGATATCGTCGAAGCAGAGGGCGCTGAATGTGCTCTTAGTTGTCGGAGATTGCGTCCTCATTGGGCTTCAGGTGATGTGCATTTTGCTTTTGCGTTATTTTTTGCGTCTTAGTATTGTTATTACTTCTTTATACGGATTTAATGAAATCATAAGGAAAATGATGCATTTTGTCACTGGCGTATGGTACTGGTGCACCAAAGCTTCCCTTGCTGGAGCAAAAATCAAAATTTGAAAGCTTTGTACTTGAGGTGGCTCAGTAATTTTACTTTGATCAAGGGCATTGCGAAGCACATTTTGATTATTATACAATAGGTATTTCTGTTAAAGGTTCTTTGATGGAAATTTCTTAAATTCTTCTCGGTATTTCAGCTTCTGAATTATCATCACCACCAGTGTCTTTCTTGTGGCCTATAGCAGTAGGGATTCCACTATGGAGCTTATTCTTAACCAGGAAACTTCAAAAAATAGGCTTGAATGTTATTCTGAGACTGTTCAACTGCTTGATGTCAGCCCTGAGAAAACTGGTGTTGATTGCCGCCCAGTGAATTTTGTGCTTGCTTGCAACAAAATGCTTGATTGGGAGTCTAGCTGATGTACTATAACTAAATTTGATGGACTCCACTCAAATTATTTCTTTCTTTCAGACTAATATCTTCCAGAGTGAATTTTAGTAGATTAAAATTGTTTGGGACAATTACACGTGGAAAAAGCTATGTCTAGGCTTGAGTTTATAGAATATTTTAGGTTAGGCCTGGTCTTGTGTCGCGTCTCTTTAATTTAGTCTGATCCTATTGTTCCTAGGAGAGACCAGCCCAGTTAATTGGAAGTCCCGAATATAACAGTAGTAATACAAAATAATCTGGGCCTCAGTTACAGGTGGTTGAAGCACCTTATATTTTTATGTAGCATTTTGTCATTGATGGCCATATTGCATATATGGAAAAAACACGAGGTTTTCGATTTAGTCAAGTGAGCTCATCATCATCATAATGCAGCCACATTTTCAAATTGGTTTTGTTCTACTACCACAATTCTCAGCTAATTTTGGATTTTTTGTCATTATTTTTTTATGCATAATGTAATAAGAGATGCTTTTTATTCTTGCTGCAGCCAATTCTGGTTTACATGTCGAAAGTAGATGGACAGTTCAAGTTTAGTCCTATCAGTGTTAACTTCTTGACAGAGGCTGCAAAGGTTCTATTTGCCATTCTCATGCTATCATTCCAGGTATGTTACTATTACCTCTCGGTATTCCCATGTAAACAGATTACATCTCCCCAAGCAGGCAACTGTATCCATTTATTTAATAACCAACCTTGTCAAATAAGAGGTCACTGAATGCCATCTACTTGACTCTTTTGACTTGACACCATGTGATGAGCATACAACATTGAGCATAAATATTGCCAAGTGAAGTTAAACTAAGATGCATATGAAGTCAAGAAGTAAGTTCTAAAACCATGGATGCTGAACTAAAAGCAGATTTTGATTCTTACTCTGTTCTGTGAATGGCCATTGGTTTATGAAGGCATCGTCAACAACTTAAGTTAGACTAATACCCAAAGTTCTTCCAGTTTAAGATTTTGGGAAGAACTACATTGAAGGTTTGAGTTACTCATATTACGTCCTCCTTTAAAGCTTAAACAATCTAGATGACCTCAAATCTCTAGTGTCTAGATATAGTCATTTGTGAATGGGGCTCAGTGATTGGTTTCCTGCCTATGGAGAAAGAGATGTGCTCAACTTAAGATACTCTTGATTATGTTTCTGCTCGTTCGTTTGCTCAAATCTCTGCTCATCATGGTTTTTCCTCACTTTTTAATGCTTGGAGAAAGTTTTGGGTGTTATAAAATTCCTTGAAACATGATGGTATCCTTTGCCTACAGCTTATGCATGCTGAATGTAACTGATATTACAGGTTGTGTCATATATCTTTAAATACAAATGTTGTTATGAATTTGATTATTAATGTAGGACAATTATATTTTTTTTATAGTAAAATCAGAGATCGAGTCAAGTTGAATTCCAATTTCAATTAGATATGTTAAGATTGATGCAGTTGTAATTTGAAGGTCATGTCTTATAGGATATTCATCCAAATTTAATAAATAACCATCCGTTGAAAAATTGAGATCGATTTCTACATTTTTTTATTTACTATTTTGGCTAATTCGATATTAGTATTGATCAAAATTAGAGTTTTTTTTATGAATTCGAGTTAATAACAGTTCTAGTCTAATAATGAATAAGATTTAGATTTTTTTATTTAAGTTATATTAAGTATAATTAATAGTGGAGTTTAAGTTTTATTTAGTCTATACTAACCAAAAGTCTAAATTTATTAGAGAAATATATATACAGTCCAAAGTTGTAAGAGAGGAAAATTTTTTCTATTAATAATATTATCTTATTTTGGATTTATTTCCTTTTTATCTTCCTTGTGGATTTAAGGATTTATTATAATGAGAAGACAGTGATCTTCTTTTTATCGCGTGTGTTCCCCTGCTGCGTCAATCATCTAATTTTGATATAAGTAATTAAGTATTCTTGTGTATTTTTTCTTTTTCTCAAAATGAACCAAGGCAGTTCATTGTTGCTTTCTTTGTTCAATGGCAGGCAAGGCGACAAAAGGTTGGAGAGAAGCCACTTCTTTCACTTTCTACATTTATTCAGGTATAACTACTATAATGATTTTGCTCTTCAAGAGATATAATGGCACACTACTGACTTCACAAACTTTCCAAAATCTTGCCAAATTGTTTATGATTGCATCATCAGAATTTATCATATATTGATTGGATAAACATTATTACCGGATGTATTTTGTGAAAAATATCTGCTTTATGGAAACAAGGATCAATGTGTTGTTGGCAGTTTTTCTAAAATGATCATTCTAACATGGCATGCTGAAATATAAATAGATTAACGGATACAGAAAGCACATTGCTTCTGGCCTGTAGGATCCAAATCCTGTATTAATAGTCCAAAGGATGCTAGAGTTCTATTTAGGTTCTTTTAAGGTCTTCTTGACTCAGTTTCTATGTTTGAACCCATGTAGCAATGGTTAAGTTCATTTTGCGATGATAACCAAAAGAGTTGATGCAATCATGGCAGGTTGAATTTGAGTTGTTCAAAAGCTGATATATTTATTGTTTTTACCCTTCTTAATGTTTGTGATTCTAAGTCATCCCATTAGAGGTGCTGAACATTGACAGGAAATATTAATAGAACTCCTTACCCTGTTTGTTGGAATTGACTTTGGTTTCTATTTCAGGTATATTTATGTTTAATCTTGGTTAGATATGAACCGATTTGAGCTTTGTTCACCCTAAACTCTTCTATACTTGCATCCAGGTTCAATTAGTTCCAATTGCTGTTAATGAGGATCAATTACTAGAGCTTGAGTCCACATAGTGAAATGCCAATTGTTAACTTCTCTAACATGTCTGATTTTGATAATCACGCCCTCTGTATTGCTGTGCCATGTAGAAGAATATAGGCTTAGATTAGGGACTAATAGACTTAGTATGGTTGCAACAAGTGCCTTCCTATACTACTAGTCCCTTTTATTATCATCACAGCCTAGTAGAGCAAGCCTGAAAGCCTGCTAAATAGCAAACATGTAATCAGGTCATTAGTTAAACTCATTATGAGTCCAATTAGGGTTTGAGACTGCTGAATCTGCATATTTAAATGATGACTGTTCTAGGGTTTGAATAATGTAATTTTTGCTTCTTCTCATAAAGGTTGAGCATTGGGCTCTTTCATTATTGAAGTGTAAACCCTAGCCATCAACATGCCCAACATCTAGTTAAATTGCTTTTAAATTATTTGTAGTTATCACAAACTTCTCAACTATTAACTGTGACATGGATTAGTGGGCATTAACCATCATTCATCACTCAGCTTTTCCAATTGGAGTAATTAATCTCAAATTTCTTCACCAATCTTTCTTCTATTTGTTTTCTGCTTAAATTTTGATTAGTAACGTTATTGACTTCCATCAGAATTCAGTAATTTGATAGATGTATAATTCTTGCAATCAGTAATTAAGACATTGTTCTAGTATTAAGGGTAATTGAACTTTTTTTTGGACAAACAAAAAATGTGAATTAGCAGACCAGGTTTTAGTGTCATTGGAAGAAAAACAAATAGTCCTAACAGGTAATTGAACTTGAACCTTGGATTCTGTTTGTTTGAAACATCATTTGGAAAGTATTTCAGTCCTATGAAATATGAGATGCTGTTCTTTACATTTCTATTGAATTGATTTCATCTGTAACTTCCATATTTTTGGTTTATGTACTTCAGACCGAAGAGTGTTGCTCACCAACAAGTTATATCTGGTTCCAAAATTAGTTATATGCTGCAAAGTTGTGTTAAGAGGCTGTGCTTCTCTGTCTTTTCTACAGGCAGCTCGCAGTAATGTTCTTCTTGCTGTTCCAGCTCTTCTTTATGCTATCAACAACTATCTAAAATTCATAATGCAGGTACGGATCTGAATTCCATTAGCTTTTTTTTTTCACTTGATTTGGGTCCTTGCCCACCTTTTTCTGATCATTGTTCATAGCAGTATACGGATCCTTGTCCACCTTACTCTAAAGCTTAATACATATAGAGCACTTGACTTGATCATTTGGTATTGGATTGCTGCTGATACCATTATTAAACTCTAGAATGACACTTTTTTGTTTTACATTGACCTTGTCCTCTTCAGGACTCATTCCTGCTTTTTTGTGCAGTTATATTTTAATCCTGCAACTGTGAAAATGTTGAGCAATCTGAAGGTATTAAATCCTGCCAGTTCCTGCCTTTGACATTGAATTTTTTATATGATCTTAGAATTTTCATATGGCTCTGATACTTGTCAAAATTACATTTTTTTTTTAGCTGGCTAATAAGGATATAAACCTAATGCAGAATTTCTGCTTGGATGATCTATGGTGCGAATTATTGTGATTTCATCGTCATCAATATTACGCTAGCTTGTAAATTGGTTCTAGCACACCCAACATAGTATACAGAATATGACAGTACAAATAATTCTCTTAATTATCTTTCCAATTTCTCCTGAGCAAATAAACAACGCAATATCCCGTCAACAATTTTATTTTTGGTACTTCCACCTTTGATTTATTTCGAGGTTAATTTTGAAAATGCTCATGGACTATTCAACAAATGTAGTCCTTGGCCTGTTTAAATCAAATTCTATGAAAAACATCACACTGCTCTTCTGGTAGTGTCTCAATTAGTTGCATTTCTAAGAAACTAGTTTTAGATTTTATTCAGTGTTTCTTTGATGTGATTGCTTATTTTATCAGCTACTTTTGGAGAGACAAAGGACCGAGCAACTCTTCTTGCATGTATTATTAACTTATTGCCTCTTCTGAAGCAATTGGACATAAATTTCTAATTATTTTGCAATAACTCGTAGGTATTGGTGATTGCTCTCCTCTTGAAGATGATAATGAGAAGGCAATTTTCTGTAATTCAGGCAAGTTCAAGCTGCAGAATGCCACTATTTCTTCATATATTTAAGCAGCAAACTATAATAAAATTTATCATCAACAGATGATGCCTTAATATCATTTTGTATTCAATGTACCTTGATATCTCAAAAGATTTAAGACCAATGAAATTTCTCTTCTATGTTCATTTAAGAAAATGTTAGAACAGGTTGAGGATGGCCTGCTAGTTAACTTTTCAAATAATAGATATTTCCTGTATCAATTTTCTGAGAAATTTCATTTTGTTCTTTGGCAGTGGGAGGCTCTTGCACTTTTACTTATCGGAATCAGTGTTAATCAACTTAAGTCGTTGCCTGAGGGTACTACTGCACTTGGTCTTCCAGTTTCAACGGGTGCATACATCTACACCTTGATTTTTGTGAGTCAAACAACTGTAAATTTTGTTGCATATGATTTGACTGACTGCCTAGCTTGCATGTTATTCTAGTCAATTGGACTTTCTATTCTTCTATTCTGTTAACACATCAGTGTTATCACCATTCATATTTTAATTTTTAGGTGACTGTTCCATCAATGGCCTCAGTCTTCAATGAGTATGCGCTGAAAAGCCAATTTGATACAAGCATCTATCTTCAGGTATTTCTTTAAACCTAGATTCAGCTTGCTTTGGGTGTTATGACAATATAGGGCACCTTGAAACAGGCTGTAAAGAAAACTGCTTGCTGTTTGGTTGAAGCCTGGTTGCTGATCGTTTAGTAACACCTATTTGTTTTTTTATGACTTCACAAATATAGCCTGACATTGGTGTTTTAATTTTGTTTACAGAATTTGTTTTTATATGGCTATGGTGCAATATTCAACTTTCTTGCCATTGTTGGAACTGCAATCTTCAAAGGTATCAAATGCTTACATATATCATATGCCACTTTAAATTGTAGTACCTGCAGCTTATGCGATGTGTACAAAATTCAGATGGTTAGCTATAAAATCCTGGGTTGGTTTGTATTATTAAACTAGAACAACAATAAGTTATGCTGTTTTATGATGTTCTATGTCCATACCATAATTGCAGGTCCATAAGGAGTAATAGTCTCAACTGACACCATCATGTTCACTACCCATAATCATTAATTGACATCAGTTTAAGTTGTAGATAATCTCAACTTGTGACCATCTATTGTGGAACGGCATAGATGGGCATTTTTCATGGTGATTGAAAATTGTGATTAAAAAAAGAGTTTTTTAATATATGCCCACCCCCTGAAAAATAGCTAAATTACATATAGTCCCCTGATTTTTTTCATAATTACACACAATTTCTTGCTTTAATTATCAATGTGATTCTAGGTACCTTGGCCCCAACTGGCCGGAAAAAGGTTCAACTATAATTGAGTTAAAAGGTAAATTGTGCATTTTACCTCTCAACTCAACATACCCCTTCATCGGTTGCTACTGCTGCAGTGGTGCCGATGGGGAAACAACTGAGATCGGTGTTGGGAGAGGTTTGAAGGCAGTAACAGGAGCAAAAGAAGGTGATCACAGTGATGAGGAGAGGGGCTTTCTTTGCATTGCATGAGCTCGACAGCATGTGGGTTTTGATTGAGATGCCGGAGTAAGAGGTGGAGGTGGAGGGGATGGGGAAGAAGGTGGAACTAGGGTTTGAGGGGGAGGAGGAGAGGTTGGAGATGGTGATCATGGCGATTGAGGAGGGGTTGGTGATGGAAGTGATGGGGGAGAAGGTGGAGCTAGGGTTTGAGGAGGAGGAGGGGCTTGAGATGGCAATTTTGCATTATTCCCCCTTATTTTGATGTATATATTGGGAATTTCTCAATTGCTATAATAAGGGTATTTTGGTCTTTTGGTTATAGCCGTTAGGGAATATACCAGGTATATTTACTGTAGAAAGTAACTTTGTTAACCTAGAGACCTGAAATAGCATTGAAAATTAAAGTAAGAGGTAATATGTAATTATGAAAAAGGCAAGGGATTATGCATAATTTAGCTATTTTTAGGGGGTTATAAATAAAGAATTTTTTAAAAAATTCTGGAAATTTTGTTTTAACATTCAGTTTTCACCCTCTGTAAAAATAGACTTATACCAAATAAATAATTAGCCTCCAAATTTGAAGGTCTCTTTTTATGATTCTTCTGTCTAATAGTGTTTAGGATTGCTTCTATCTAGATTTTCTTACAATCAAAATTTCCTCAGAAGACCTAGAATCTATTTTTTATTTTCGCTGATAAAATGCTGGACATCAATCAATTGAGGAAGGCATCTATATTATTCTAGATGCTTGCAATGGTCAATTCAATTGGTTTTAAGTTGACCTCCTATTGTCAATATTTATCCATGGGTTGTGTCAAACTAAGACGTTAGATATCGAATGTTTTGCAAGTCATAAGCTTATATTGTTGGAGCCATTTTGCTTTCTCATATTCCCTGAAACTGATTATAATGTGTTTCTCTAGGTGATCTTTGAGCTTGTTGTTTATGAAGACTGATTGCTTATGAGAGCTATTTTTTTAGATTGTCAACCCATATCTTACATATGTGGTTTGATACTGAATGCAGGTCCCAGTAGCTTTGACATACTTCAAGGTCATTCCAGGGCCACCATGTTCCTTATTTGCAATAATGCTGCACAAGGAATACTATCCTCGTTTTTTTTCAAATATGCAGGTAAGCAAGGATGATTGTTGCATTCATTTTGTTTCAGTGTTCATATAGAAGTTTCTTCTTGTAGTGAAAATATTCAATCTGTTCACCTTTTCTGTTCAAGTATTGTTTATGGTGTCAATATTGCATTGCAGACACAATTCTGAAGAAATATTCGTCAACTGTGGCCACAATTTTCACTGGCATAGCATCTGCTGCGTTATTTGGTCATACTTTGACAATAAATTTTATGTTGGGCATTTCCATTGTGTTCATTTCAATGCACCAGGTAACTGCTGCATTTCTACTTAGTATTTGTGATTATAACTGGCAATATTTTGGGGATATTTCTTAAGTTACATCTCTTTACAGTTTTTCTCGCCACTCGCAAAAGTCAAAGATGACCCTCCAAATGGCTCCGCAGAAATGATGGAACCTCAAAATCTGAGGTAAATTAATTTAGTTTTTGGATTCTGTTGAGTTCATTTGGGATCACAGAGTATGCTAGCCTATGTTACTACATTTCAACTTGTCACCATCAACAGCAATTTCTAGGGGAACCTGTTCAATTTTCATTGGGTTAATGATGTAATTTTAATAGATTGGACAAATCTGCTACCTATTAATTTAAAACCACTTTTCAAGCTTAATTCATGAATAAATTGGAATGGTATTTATCCTTATCTTGTGATCCATTTCATTCTCAATGCCTATCATTTTGTCTGACTATACTCTGAATTTGACATGGGCTCCTCTGTAAGTTTTCCATAATATGGGTGCCATGTGTCATACAGGTCAAAGGATGCATCCTTCCTTAATATGGCTGCTGGTGCTACTGAAGATGTGAGTAAACTTTTCACTAGCATAGATGGAATGTGCCATCAGTTAATACATATTCTCTACATTTAAAATATATTCTTCCTTTCAGGCAAGCCATCATGTTGGACCTGATGAGAGACAACCACTCCTTCCCACTTAATTTTTCTCTGTAAGGCATTGGTCTTTTATGTGTGTGACTTAATTTACTTCTGTAATTTTAAATGCATGCTCTTGCACCACAATCTTTAGGGTGTGTTTGGCAATGGGTTTAAATTGGACTTACTCTCAGCTGATCCATATTTTAATCCAGACACTATATATGAGTAAAATTATGGGGTTAATCACATATCTTAGACATTTACCCAAGCACACTGTTAAATTGTTATCCTGATCACATGGCTTGGTATATATATATGGCTTGGTATGTAGCTTACATGCCAAAAGGCCAGCGTGAAATTCTAATTTTAACCTTGGGAAGTCAGACTACTTGGCTCTGTTTTTTTGTTTGCTTTTTGGTACCGATACTTGTGTTGCATGTCCTAGTATTCTTACATATTCTATGTGCCATTCTTTGAATAGGGGACCCATCTGCTGAGTCTAAAATCACATGTACTTGAAACTTACATTGTAGCCACTGCATGTTTTGATAGTAATGTATTATACATTTGGTCGAAACTGAAAGAGAAGCATGATATATCATTTTTTTTCTGAGTCATCTTCGGTTAGTAATGGGAATTCATGCAGATGTTGTTTGTTAATTTTTAGTGATCTGCCATCTTGATCTGAGCTGAAGTCTGCATCTCAAACTAGAGTGAGTCATTTCTTTAGAAATATTTGACTTATTACAAGTTTGCCTCTCCATTTCTAAACCATTTTTTGCTTCACTGTTTCTCCTCAAAGTAGAATTCTGGTCCTTATTTTGCTCATTATGGAATATTAGGTTTTTCAGGAAGTTACTAGGGATCTCTCTACTGCTTCACAGGGGCTCCGTAGAGTTCTCTTCGCTCAAGCTGTTTCTAACTAGAATAATAAACAATTTACTTAAACGGAACGTGCTGCCTTGCCATTGAGGCAATCTTATATGGGACAGAGCAAGAGGCTGGGCATCTGTCCAATGGGGGAAGGGGGATAACTTCACAAATTTGTAGAGTGAGAGCATATACATGGTGCTGCTGCCTCCATTGCAAAGATGCTGTGTTTTATCTGCAAATTATTTTTTTCCCTTGATGTTTGTTTTGTCAGGATCTTATAATTATCGCTATTCTTTGGTACCAAGTTTTGCTTATATTCTTCTTACTCAGCTGTAAACAGTGAGGCGGACTCTGTCCTTATTAGTTTGTATGAGGATGATAATTGTTAAATTGCTATCTAAAGGTTTATATTAATTGAGAATTTCTTTTTGTTTCAGATTTGTGGCTGTACTTGAATCTGTTTTTTCGGTGAACACCAGTTACTTCCATTTTTAATCAATAAAAAAACTTCTTATAATTTCAATTTTATTCTTTAAAAAAATTTATAGTCTTTAGTAATGAATCACATGTTTTATTATTATTAATAAAAAATCACTCATTTTATATTATAAATTTATTAAAATTTATTTTGATTAAAATAATTTAAAAATTAAAATCAAATAAAAAATAATTTATTTTTTTATTAATTTTAAATAATAAAATTGAATAAAAAAATATTTTAAAAATATTTTAATAGTTTGAAATTTATAATGTAATATAAATAAATTTTTTACTTGTAGTAATAAGATATGTGTTTTTTTAAAAAAATTTGTAATAACTCATATTTTCCCTCGTTAAAAACTCTAAAATTTAAATATATGGCCAGAGAAAGTTATTTCATCACCAAGTGAAAAGATATTGAAATGGCACTGAATCTGATTTCACTTCTATCTCCAAAGACTATCAAACAACTTGTGAAGTACCACCAGAATTATGTGTGCTGATGTTCAGATCTACATCACAAGACTGTTAATCATAGAAAAATAAGTGTACAAAGAGCTGAATGCATAAAATTTACTATTTAGGCATATAGCATCATCTGTAACATGCAGACACAGCTCCAACAAAACAATAAATTGTAGGGGAAATTATTACATTTACTTTTCAGAGGAAAACAGAAAAAGAACAGCACAGCTATTGCCGCCATAGATTTCACCAGTACAACAACACCATCAAGCACAACCGAGCAAGATAAAGCAGTCTGATGACACGTTCACCTGAAGCAAATACTTCCCAAGCTTCAGCTGAAAGAAGAAAGAGTTGGTTGAAGTTAAATAGATGTTCATGGCATGATCAAATGATCTCAGCAATAAATTATTTTTTTCAGATGTATATGTTGGCAAGTTTGACTCAACATAACATGAAGATGGTCCAATTTCAGAACATTCAACATGTTCAAACGCTGTATGACAGTCAAAATGCACAAACAAATACCTAAGAAATTCAAAACGAACAGTGCGGCATCCAGCTCTGCAATGGAAAAGAAAAATATCATACCATTTGTATCCACATGATTTTCAACAATGGAGCAAATCAACGCCGCCTGTGGCGATCAGCATCCCTACTGTAGTCAGGGTCATATCTATCGCCCTTTCTGTGTTGCAGAGAATCCTCATACCTTCTTCTCTTAGTATCATAGTCTCGTTCATCTCTAGTCCTGCCCCTTCTCTCATAATCTGTGCCATCTAAACGTTTCTGTAGAGTTTTTTCCCAATATTTATCAGCATCCCTTCTCCTGTAATCCTCATGACTTCCAATATGACCCCTACGATCTCTTCTTTCCCTATTTTCCCTTCTTTCAGAGCTCTCCTCCAGCCTCTCCACTTCACTTTGAACAGTTTTTTTAGGTCTCAAATCTGACAAATCAGCAGGGTTATCTTCTTCAATCTTTCTCTTTCTTTCCAGTTGATTCTCATAGCCATTAATTTCCCTGCCCTGTTGCCTGGACATACACTGACTGCTGTCCTTGGTCTCCAAGTTATTAAAGTGATCCCTCTTGCTACGATCATCACGATTTTGACTCCTGTCTCTAACTTCATCTTCATCATCCTTCCTGCTCATTCTAGAACTTGAGACTTTTTCTTCCTTGCGTGCTATTTTCCCAGTATGGCTTTTTTTATTGTTGTCGTCGGAAGCATCAGAAGAATCTGAGCTAAAGCTTTCACCGTCATCAGTGGAGAAGTCTCGACCACTTCTCTGATGAGTCTTACACTTCTCAACTACACTTCTGGTCATCTCTCTCTCTCTCTCTGTATCGGAGCTCTCATCATCTGAATCATGGCGTGCTCTCTTTCTCCTGGTACTTCTTATCCCAGCATGTTTCTTATCACCGCTAGTATCAGAGGTCTCTTCTTCAGTATCAAGTGATCTCTTCTTCTTCTTCCCAAGACCTTCAGCTTTTACATCTCTGGTCTTTCTTGAGCTGCTATGATGGTTCCGGCCAGACCTCATCTTTTGGCTGCTCTTTTCAGGCTTCACATCATCGAACATATTTGCATTTTCACTGTCAGTGTCCAACTCAGTGTTTTTGTGACGTCTGCTTGGTTTGTGTCGTTTTACCATCCCCCTTCTGCTTTTCTTTTCATCATCAGTACTAGATATTAAATCCTTAGGTTCATACCTCCTCGACTCCTCATTTTTCTTCTTCTCATCAATGCATCTCTTTCCATGGGCAGAGCCAGAGTCATCTTTGTCCCTTCTCCTGTCTTTGCAATATTTATCAGCACCCAACTTCCTGTTCTCCTTATCAACGCCAATATCAGATTCTGAGTCATCAGAATTGTGCCTTCTACCCCTACTTAGTTGTTTTATGACTTGTTTTTTCTTCCTTTGGGAGTCTACATCTATTTCAGAATCACTATCATGCCTCTTTTGGTGTTTGGCATGCCTTGTTACTTCTTTCCTGACATTTTTCTTTCCAGAATCACTATCAGAATCAAAATCATCATTCTCATGATATTTAGAGACCATTTCCAGCTTGCCAAAATTTTTGGTGCTCTTCTTGCTGTTCCTGGCACCCATCTCATAATGAGAATCATATTCTCGAGTGTTTCGGGAATGTTTCCTTTTAGTGTTTTCTCCATCAGAATCAGAGGCAAAACCATTTTGCCCTTGCTTTTTATTGTTCTTGACATCATTAGTCTTCTTTTCCAAGTCATTTTTCATTCTCCAGTCATCTGTCTCTTCTCCTCTCTTACCACTCTGCCTTTCCTTGTCTGCATGTTCTTCTTTCTCATTAGCCACATTTTGGCCCTTCAGCTCTTCAGTTTTCCCGTCAACACTTACTTCAACATCTAAACAATTGTCTTCATCTTGATGCTTTGGATCTTCAGTCTCAAGCTTTGTGGACTCATCATTTCCTATTCCAAGGGCAGCTCTCAAAGTCTCGAGCTGCTTCTCCTTTCGTGCAGCAACTTGATGGGTCTGTGTATCTGAGAACCTAAAGCAACGGACAAGGAAAATAAAGATAAACAACATCATGGGATCTAAATCAAAGCTAGAGAATACAACCTTCTTATCATGCAAAATTAGAACCTTTCCCGAGTCTATAATAATTTTGACAGTGATTTGTTGCATACCCAATTACCCACAGTTTTTTGTTTCAGCATTAGAATATCAGGAGGTTGTGGATACCAACAAATCAAACAATCTCAAACATGTATTAAGCAGAAGCAGTTGCGTGCCAAAAGATTGTTGTTTTGACTCCGTATGGCAAGTGGTCAACGCATGTGAAATAACCCTGTTCTTGCTATCAAACAGCAATGGTGTCAACATATCATAGATTTCTTTCTATCAAGACAAGGGCCGAATTTTCAAAGGATTGGGCATCGAGTAACTATTTAGCTTGTACTCTTCAATGTGAAGTATGATATGTAACATAAACAAAATAGTATAAAGTCTATTTAATCCCACCCAACAAGTTAATTACTTATGTAAGCAAATCATGTAGATGCTCAACCAGCATTGCCTCTAATGTAATTTAACACCTAAAAATGATACAAGCAAGCTTGGGATAATGAAAAAAATTTTCTCGTGCTAAATGCTACACACTAACCTTACCAGAAATGATGGTTTCCATTACCAAAATGGTTTTAAGAGACCTTAGAGTTTAAGATTGAATTTTAGATGAACACTAACTTAATAACATACCTATATCTTTTTCTAACTTCAGGAGTTCAGACTGAGAATTATTTAGCTGGACACTAAATTATGAAAAAGAAAAACAACCCAAACTGAAAGTGTAACACATTGGCCCTTTGCTCTTGCTTTTGTGTCTACATGGCTAGGGTTTTTAGATGGCTCTCACATTCTGAGAAATCACACTCTAGAGGCTTCTTACAACACAACAATTAGCGTTCATAGTGTAAATGGAACCACTGAGGAGAACACTGCCGTGCTTCAGAATGATTCTGAATCCATTGTACAATTCCAGCTTCCTTAAAACTATGAAAAAAAAATCATGTTGACTAAAACCATCTCTTTATTTCTCTTCGGTTTGTCATCTTTTGCTACTCAATGTTACAAAGCCTCTCTTGCAGATACTCAGAGCATAGAAAAACAATAAAAACACCATTTCCTGCCAGAGAGCAAAAGCAGATCGCTGCAAAATCCCAAATTTTTATTCAATTTCATCCTATTTCACATAATATTTTTTTTCTAAATATTTCAAATTAAACCTAACACAAGATCCAACTTATCCATAGCACCATATCAACAGCATCAAGGAATTAAGCAATCAACCAAGATCCAAGCGAAGATCTCACCTTTTATCAGACGTCGCGAGCTTCTTGTCGCCCCCGGCGGCAACAGCAAGGGACTCGGCCTCGATGGCCTCCCGAGCCTCGCGAACCTTCTCCTCGATCTCGGAGTCGGTGTAGCCCTGGTCGGCGAGGGTCTCCTGGAGAAGAAGGACGCGGAGCTCGATTCGGCGCTTGCGATCGTGCTCGAGGATTTCCTTGTTGGCCTTCTTGACGGCGCCCTGCTCCGTCCCCGACGAGGTTGGCGGCAGCGGCGGCGTGTTGAAGGTAGAGGAAGACTGCTTCGGCTTCACGAAGAACTTGTTAGACTGGATGTAGCCGTTGGTCCCGGAGCCCCGAGGCGTCTGGAGCCCGATCCCGTTGTACATCTCGACGATAAAACCTTAACCCTAACCTAACCCTAGCTCTCGATGAAGAAGAAGATCGGGAAGGAAGAAGAAACATCGGCGGGGGGGGGGCCTTTTATGGAAGCGCAAAGATTCAGTCGCGAAAGCTTGCCAAAAGAAATTTTTTGCGAACCCATTTATTACGTGCCACGCGTACCAGCGGCCCACTGCTCTCTCCATCCAGCGTGCCCAGCACGTGACATGGTTCAGCTCCGGCCCGCACCAAATTTTTGTGCATTCTCACTTACGAACCGAACCGGACCGGAATTTGAGACGCATCTTAATTTTCAAAGCTTATTCTTTCGAGTTTCTTTTGCAAATACCTCCCCAAATTAGTTTATTTTTTTGATTGGCACCTCAAATGTTTACAATTAAATATTTTTTGACATCTCGACCAAACTCGAACTGCCCGCTGATGCGGGGGCTTAGTCCGAAATCTCAACCTATTGCATGAAGGTCGAACCCAAACATAAAATCAAAGCGATAACTCCAATAACATTAGAGAGAAAAATAACGAAATGTTAATGGGAGGAAGGGCAACGTTGACAAGGATACCAAATTACCAATAATATCGAATATAAGTTACTGTTTGATTTGAAATTGAAATCAAATTTAGTAAAGTATAAAAAAAGATAGTCTAATTAAAATTTTAGTATTTACATACTAATCTAATTAGTAAATAATTTAAATTTTTTTAGATTTTTATATCATTAGATATATTATTTATTAAAATTTGAATAAATAAATATAAAAATAACATGATAAAAAAAATTTTAAATAACATAAAAATAGTATGACTATCTTTTTGATATTTGACTAATAGGTCGATTAGAATATAATGATTTTAATCATAATTTGTAAGACAAAACACATCCTTATTTATGTATTGTGCACGAGATAAAAGGCATCGTTTCTGCCAAACAGACAACTACAACTTAAAGCAAAAGTCTCGTTTTGCCCTACGCCACCAGATCAATTGGATTCTATCTCAATAAATAAAAAAAATAAAGAATATATTTTTTGAAAAGTAGATAAGTTGGATCCTATGCTGTTGGAACGAGTTGAGCCACGTGGGCCTAATGGATCTGCTGCTTCTCCCCCGCACATAACACGAATCACTAGTCCATGGAGCTTGAAGTCTTCGCTCATTTTCTCCACGGACAATCGATCCTTGACCCACGTTTTTTTATTGCAAAACAAAACAGCAAAAAAACCCATAGATTTCTCAGAATATATTCTGTCATCCTCTTTTTGGGGTTTCCTTAGCCTTCATTGGCTTATGTTTCTTTCTACTTTTCTCTCTTATGTTCACTCGCAGGGAAGGGCCTGCCAGTCAGTCCCAGGTGCATGCCCCTTCTCCCCTTTTTTTCTGCTCTCTCGCAGACTTGTTCTTGAAATAAGGAACGAGGGGCCCGTAGATTCGATTCACAAAGACATGCAAGAAAAACCCATATCTTCCACTTGCATGCCCCTGTGGACGAGGCTCCAAGAGGGGAAGGTTCATGCGGTGCCTATCTTTCCAAAACTCCCCTTCTATCTTCAAGAGAATGCCATGGCAACAACATGTCATCAAGAGAGGAAGACTCCATATCAGCTTGATTAGTTTCTATTCGCGCTGAAGGAGAGATCCTCTAATGCTTGGCCAAGTGATCCGGGAGATCACGAACTGCACATGGTCGAGGCCCTCATCCAAAGAGACAGCAGGGGATCCCTCCTCGCCCTTGTATGTATTGCTTATCTGAACTTCTCTTTCTTATAGAATCTAGTATGCATTTGCTAGAGGTGTGCATTCTGTTAAAACCGAACCGAACCGAACCGAAATATTTCGGTTCGGTTCGGTTATAATCGAATTGCAAAATCGAAATTGACAGGGTTTGAATTTGGTCATTTGCATAAGGGATTAAGGGGGAAAAAAAATTTAGTACAAGATATACAACAACAACACAACAGGAGCAATACAGCAGCAGCAGGAGCAACACAGCAGGAGCAAGTGAGCAACACAGCAGGAGCAGCAGGAGGCTAGGAGCAGCACAGCAGGAGCAAGTGAGCAACACAGCAGGAGCAGCAGGAGGCTAGGAGCAACACAGCAGGAGGCTAGGAGCAGCAGTAGCAGGAGCAACACAACAGGAGCAGGAGCAAGTGAGCAACACAGCAGGAGCAGCAGGAGGCTAGGAGCAGCAGCAGCAGGAGCAACACAGCAGGAGCAGGAGCAACACAGTAGGAGCAGCAGGAGGCGAGGAGCAGCAGCAGGAGGTTAGGAGCAGCAGTAGCAGCCAGCAGGAGTAATACAGCAAGAGCAAGTGAGCAACACAACAGGAGCAGCAGCAACAACAACAACACAGCAGGAGCAACACAGCAGGAGGCTAGGAGCAGCAGCAGCAGCCAGCAGGAGCAATACAGCAGGAGCAAGTGAGCAACACAGCAGGAGCAACACAGCAGGAGGCTAGGAGCAGCAGCAGCAGGAGCAGCAGGAGACTAGGAGCAGCACCCCTAGGAGCAAACACGCAGGAGCTCAGAGGCTAGGAGCAGCGCAGACAACAACAACACAGCAGGAGCAACACAGCAGGAGGCTAGGAGCAGTAGCAGCAGCCAGCAGGAGCAATACAACAGGAGCAAGTGAGTAACACAGCAGGAGCAGCAGCAGCAACAACAACACAGCAGGAGCAACATAGCAGGAGGCTAGGAGCAGCAGTAGCAGGAGCAGTAGGAGCAGCAGCAGCAGGAGGCTAGGAGCAGCACCCCTAGGAGCAACACAGCAGGAGCAAGCGAGCAGGAGGCTAGGAGCAGCAGGAGCAGGAGCAGCAAGAGCAGGAGCAACACA
>RXID01017368.1:158238-178731 GCA_005019695.1 Trichopus zeylanicus subsp. travancoricus
GAGCAACACAACAGGAGCAGGAGCAAGTGAGCAACACAGCAGGAGCAGCAGGAGGCTAGGAGCAGCAGCAGCAGGAGCAACACAGCAGGAGCAGGAGCAACACAGCAGGAGCAAGTGAGCAACATAGCAGGAGCAGCAGCAACAACAACAACACAGCAGGAGCAACATAGCAGGAGGCTAGGAGCAGCAGCAGCAGCCAACAGGAGCAATACAGCAGGAGCAAGTGAGCAACACAGTAGGAGCAGTAGCAGCAACAACAACACAGCAGGAGCAACACAACCGGAGGCTAGGAGCAGCAGCAGCAGGAGCAGCAACAGCAGGAGCAGCAACAGCAGGAGCAGCAACAGCAGGAGCAGCAGGAGGCTAGGAGCAGTACCCCTAGGAGCAACACAGCAGGAGGAAGCGAGCAACACAGAAGGAGCAGCAGGAGGCTAGGAGCAGCAACAACAACAACAACACAGCTGGAGCAACACAACAAGAGAAACACAGCAGGAGCAGGAGCAACACAGCAGGAGGCTAGGAGCAATAGCAGCAGCCAGCAGGAGCAATACAGCAGGAGCAAGTGAGCAACACAGCAGGAGCAGCAGCAGCAACAACAACACAGCAGGAGTAACACAGCAGGAGGCCAGGAGCAGCAGCAGCAGGAGCAGCAGGAGGCTAGGAGCAGCACCCCTAGGAGCAACACACCAGGAGCAAGCGAGCAACACAGCAGGAGCAGCAGGAGGCTAGGAGTAGCAGCAACAACAACAACATAGCAGGAGCAGCACAGTAGGAGCAACACAGCAGGAGCAGGAGCAACACAGCAGGAGGCTAGGAGCAGTAGGAGCAGCAGGAGCAGGAGCAGCAAGAGCGGGAGCAACACAGCAGGAGCAAGTGAGCAACACAGCAGGAGCAGCAGCAGCAACAACAACATAGCAGGAGCAACACAGGAGAAGGCTAGGAGCAGCAGCAGGAGCAGGAGCAACACAGCAGGAGCAGCAGGAGGCTAGGAGCAGCACCCCTAGGAGCAACACAGCAGGAGCAAGTGAGCAACACAGCAGGAGAAGCAGGAGGCTAGGAGCAGCAGCAACAACAATAACACAGCAGGAGCAACACAGTAGCAGCTGGAGCAACGCAGCAGCAGCAGGAGCAACACAGTAGGAGCCAGGAGCAGCATAGCAGGAGGCTAGGAGAAGGCTGAGCCGCAACAGCAGGACAATGTATAGTTGCAGACTAGCAGTCTAGCAGAAGCGGGCAAGCTGCAAAACACTTTAATAGCTCACATTCATGTAACAAGACAGTTCAAGACTTCAAGTCGTAGGAGCAGCAGTCAGCA
This sequence comes from Trichopus zeylanicus subsp. travancoricus, assembly GCA_005019695.1. Taxonomy (NCBI): domain Eukaryota; kingdom Viridiplantae; phylum Streptophyta; class Magnoliopsida; order Dioscoreales; family Dioscoreaceae; genus Trichopus; species Trichopus zeylanicus. The sequence continues at coordinate 159,554 of RXID01017368.1, forward strand.
GAGCAGCAGGAGCAGCATAGGAGCAGGAGTAGCACAGCAGCAGGAGCATGTATATTGTATAGTATCAGAAGCTGGCAAGCTGCACTACTGTAGAACACTTCAACAGTTATGTGGTTTAGAATAAATATGATCAACTGTAATTATGTGGTTCAGAATAAATAACAGTAATTATGTGGTTCAGAATAAATATGATCAATTCAGTAATCGGTTAGCATTTTAACTTTGAAGGAGTATATCATGCCAAATGATCCATTAAGAAAAAATCTTGAGAAATCTTCTGTAGTCCTGTGTACAGAAGTAACAAAACAGAAGCCAGAACTCAGAAGGCCCAGAACCAGAAGTTCCAACTTCCAAGCAGCATAACATTACTAGGGTGAAGCCAAAGAATGAGACAATCGTCCAATCAGTCACTTGCCCATATGCGAGCATAGCATATGGCAATGAGCCAATGATTCAACATCTTCATCGCCTCAAACAGCTTATGAAAATTCAACAAATATCATTAAAAAAATCATAAAACAATTCCAAGAGGGTCATACTATCATATTCCCTCTCTGGATGTCCCCGTGAGCGAATGGTAGGTAGTGGTTGCCTTCACAGGCCATCCAAACAACCATGCCATTGCTACAAGTAGGGGTGTGCATTCGGTTAAAACCGAACCGAACCGAACTGAACCGAACCAGAGTAGGGGACCATTGGAACACCTCCGCATCAAAACACCAAAGACAAAAAAAAACCTCAAATAAAAGCAAAAATTCAAGAGGCTCAGATGGCTTTAATGCATCATCAAAAACGAAGATGTCTCCCCTCAGGCATCAACCTACTTGGCTGCTCCTGCAAAATAATAGTTGGATACATACCTGTCCCTTGATAGTTGGATCATACTGTTGAACCTAAAAAACATAGTAAAATATCATCACAGTAAAAGCAATTAAGAAAATATCAGGTGAGTAGGTAACTGGGTAAGGAACTAAGGACAGTAAGATTATAACTTCACACATGCACTGATGCTACGATGCACATGAATGATAAGGATATATAAGAATGAATCTGCAAGAGATGACCATAGAAAGTTAGGAACATGAATAGAAATGCATAAAAAATAAGTAAACATATTCAAACCTTAAGATGACTTTTCAAAATTCAACGATTGCGACATCCAATTTCATTTTTATCAACTCTGAAATAAAAAAATCAATCAATGATTATATGATCATAATAAAGAAATATACAATATAATAATAAAAATATTAGCAATGCAAATCTTACCCTCTTGAATCTTATCAAGTTCTTCCAAACTTTCCTCAACCTTGATTTCTGTTTTTGAATTTTTAATCCAATCTTGAGTGCAAATGAGAGCTTGTACTAGTGTAGGAGTCAAAGAGCTACGAAAACGATCAAGTACGCGCCCTCCTGTACTAAAAGCTGATTCAGAGGCCACTGTAGAGATAGGTATAGCTAACATATCACGAGCCATGTGTGACAAAATAGGAAATCTGCAGCTATTCACTTTCCAGAAGCCCAGAACATCAAAGTTTGGCTCATTTTTTTCAAGATCCTCTGATAAATACTTGTCTATCTCAGACTTCATTTCATCACCCATGAAACTTTTCCTATGCTCAGCAAATAGACTGCTTAAGATGTACTTACCTGATTGCTTTCGCATACTTGATCCTTCACCAGATGGCATTCCTCCCGGCTGTAGTCGCATTTTGTACTCTCTGAACAAATATATACAACTTCATGCAACCTTCTCCTCATCATAACACCTCTTTCACCTTCATACATTTTTTCAACACCAAAATCAACATATTCTAACTTGCGTCTTGGATCAAAGACAACAGGAACAAAGAGAAGCATATTAATCTTCTCTGGCTCACCCCAATACTTGTCATATTTGTCTTTCATCACAGCAGCCATTTCTTGGATTTTGTATCACCGCTGACCTTCCACAGATTCAAAAGAAGGTTAACTTGACAAATTTCATCAAAAAATAAATTACTTGTAACATACATAGAGCCAGAAACTCTAAGAGTCAATTCATAGAAATGCTCTAAGAATGTAATAAGTCGCCTGACATTCTGCCAGTCAAAAGACAGAGGAGTTCCATCTTCATCATTAAGCTCATGACGGAAATTGCTATCGTCCTCTTCAAATTTTTCAAAAGCCCTCTCAAAAGTTTGAGCTGCTTCGAGCATCATATAGGTGGAATTCCACCTTGTGGATACATCCAAACAAAGACATTTCCTGCTTTCAATTTTTTCAATTTCCACACATTCTTTGAACCTCTGCCATCTTGCTGGAGAATATCTCACATATTTAACAGCAGATCTAACCCGAGCAATGGAATCTGCCATCTCTTTCAAACCATCTTTAACCACAAGATTAATGATATGTGTTATGCAACGCATATGAATATATTTTCCTTGTGCCAAACAAGTGCCCCAATTCAAAAATTTTTTTTTCAAATAGGAAATAGCAGTATCATTTGAAGAGGCATTATCAACAGTAACAGTCAAAACACTATCAATTCCCCATTCAGAGAGGCATTTTTCAATTATTTTTCCTATAACTTCACCCTTATGACTTGTAATCTTGCAAAAATTCAAAAGCTTTTTCTTCAAGTTCCAATCAATATCAATATAATGTGCTGTGATACACATATAGTTTACGTTTTGAATTGAGGTCCAAGTATCAGTGGTCAAACAAACTCTCTGTTTGGACTCTCTGACATACTGTTTCAACTTTACCTTTTCATCATGGTAGAGTTGAAAACAGTCTCTAGTCATAGTCCAACGTGAAGGCATTCAAAATCTAGGACAAGCTTGAGACATAAAGTATTGAAAGCCTTCATGTTGCACAAAGCTAAAAGGTAGTTCATCTACAACAATCATGTGTGCCATTGCTTTTCTAATTTTTTCTTGATCAAACTTTCAGCTTGTTAGCACAGCCTCATTTGCTACTTCTTTCTGAATAGGTTGCATAGCAATTTGTGTTTGATGTGTATCAACATTATATGGATATCGCTTGCACTGATTCATGTGATGTCTAAGAGAAGAAGTACCATTTTTCTTTGAATCACACAAGAATTCATTACCACCGTAGTTGCATTTGGCTTTGGTTGACTTGCCCGGGCCTGTGAACTTTGTGTAATGCTCCCATACAGCTGATCGTGCTGCCATTCTTTTCCTTGGCATTGGAGGCTTTGTACTGCACGTAGACGTAGATACATTGCCCTCATTTGCAACTTCGATAGCCATAGGTGCAGAACTTCCCTGTGAGGCAGAAATTGGCATTGGACTTGGAATAACTGGATTTGTGCTTGAAAGCTACTGACTGTCATCCTGGTTCAACATCTGTGAATAGAAAAATACAGAATTACATATTAAATTGTATGAAATCAAAAAACCCTAATTTAATTTCACAAAATTCAACCCTAACCTTGCAATTTGATCTCGATGATGCCGTTGTAGAACCCTAATTTCACAAAACCCTAATTTAATTTCACAAAAAATCAACCCTAAATTTCATAATTTACAAAATACTCTCAACTTGCAGCTTAATCCGTTGTAGAAAAATGAGAGATTGAAGCTCAGAGCTTGACCAGAGAGATATTGAGGGGTGGCGACTGAGAGTCAGGATCTCAGAGGAGAGGAGGGAGGGGGGGCGTGGTTCCGGGTGGTGGACCGTGGACGGAAAGGAATTTATTAACAATAAAAAATTGTCCTGAAATAAAAAAATCCTAATTTAATTTCACAAAAAATTCAACCCTAAAACCCTCACCCTTGTGCAGATCATCCGTGAGACTCGTAGAAAAATGAGAGATTATGAAACTCAGAGCGTCTCGACCAGATAGAGGCTGTCGGCCGCGTCGGGACTCAGAGCCACAGTCCTCAGAGGAGGAGGGGCGTCGTGGGTGGACGAAAGGTGGAGGGATGAAGGCGCAGCACCGCAGGTCCGCAGCGGCGAGAGCGAGAGAGGCGAGACTCCCGAGCGGAGAAAGCCAGAGGGCGAAAGCACGCCGAGCGAGCGCTGAGAGCGCGCGAGAGGGTTAGGGTTGGTTAGCCGAACAGCAGGGCGTCGCTCGGCGGAAGTGGCGACTGGCGAACCGCCTCTGACAAGCGGAGATTATATAGGTCGTCCGGTCTGTTCGAGCCGATTAGACCAAAACCAAAACCAAAATCGCAGTATATAGATATATATATATAATTCGGTTCGGTTCGGTTTTTACGGTTTTCGAAAATCAGAAATCGAAACCGAACCGAAATTTAAATTTTTTTTTTCAAAACCGAAACTGAACCGAGAACCGAATAAACCGAATCGAATTGGTTATTCAGTTTCGGTCGGTCGGTTCGGTTCGGTTAAAACCGAATAGTGCACACCCCTACTTGTTGAGCGGGGAAGTATCGTGCCTACAGCCCATGTATCATCTGAATTACAAGTAGGGATTTTTCTTTACTCCATTTCTCGTGGAGCATCTAACAGAGACTTGCAGCTGGCATTTCAACACTCTGCAATGACTATAAGTAGGTACTTCTATAAAGTCTTGGAAGGTATTATGTCTCTAAAAAATGATTATATACAATTGCTGCCTCATGATGCTCCAGTCCATCCCTCAATTCTTAATCGAGGAGGAGCGTATTCCTTTTTCAATGTGAGATAAGTTTTTACAAAATTTTCTAATTAATGCCAACATATATTCTAATATATTATGTGTTTTTTTGTAGGATGCACTCAGGGCTATAGATGGCACACATATACCGGCGATTGTGAGTCAAGAAATGCAACTTCCATTTCGAGACCGACATGGGTTGCTTACGCAAAATGTTATGGCAGTTGTCTCTTTTGATATGAAATTTTTGTATATTTGTAGTGGTTGGGAGAGATCTGTGGCAGACACACGAATCTTATGAGATTGTTTAAGCCGAGGCAATTTCTTCATCCCCGAAGGCGAAACTAATAATTTTGCTTTTCTTTAATGACTAATGATAATGTTCGTAATAATAATCATAGTTTATTTTAGGTAAATACTATCTGGTGGATGCCGGGTATGCCAATACTAACAAATTTCTTGCACCATTTCGAAATGAGCGGTACCACATTGGACAGTTTGGTCAAGGTCGAGTTCAATATCGGAATCCGAGGGACAAATTTAATCACATGCACGCCAGTTTGAGAAATTGTGTGGAGAGGACATTTGGCATATTTAAGCAGCGGTTTCAAATATTACGCAAAATGGAACCATATCCTTATGAAACACAATGTGCTATAGTGGTGGTTTGTGCTGTGTTACATAATTTTATACGCAGGAATTACGATGAGAACCAGTTGTTTTATGACTGTAGGGCTAACGAAGGGGTTCATGAAAGCACTGAAGAATTTCCGGGAGTACACAATGAAACATCTGAACCCAACATCCGTATATCGCAATGTGAAGTGCGATATGGGGAAATACTTTGGAATGAATTAACTGCAGCTCTGTGGGAAGCGTAAGTGATACTTTACTTTTTTCGATATAAAAGTGTAAGTATAATTTACATAATTTTCTAACATCATGTTAATAATTTTTCCACTTTTATTTACTTGCAGAGAATAATGTTGTATTTTTGCACCGCGAAGCAGTCGCACGTGTAGCCAAAGAAGTACTCGCTGATGCTTTATTTTGAACCTAGAATTTTGCAGACAGTGCTCACTATTTTCGGTATCTTTCAAAATTATTATATGTATCTAACAATAATGTATATTGTGTTTTTCAGACAATACTCGCTTTTTCCTGTTAATTAGCGCCGTTAATTATTGTTGTAGTGTTTGGAGTCTCCTTTTCTCTAACGTATAAGCTGCTGTGCTGTGAAATGCAAGAGACACTATCACTTACAAGAGGTTTTTTGCCATGAAATCTTCCAAGCAGAAGCTTAGGATGCTGAATGGCAGATTTGAATATGCATTTTCCATAGGAAGCACTATCAACTGCAACTTGCATTAGGTAAGTGCAATATAATATGATAAATAAGATACAGACATTAATGCAAATTAATGCAGAGATTATGCAAAACAAACCCACGATAAAGGTTAGGAATCTAAATCAAAAAATGAAACCTACTCCTTTCCCAATTTCTGCTGGAATTGTGAAATTCGTACATGCTTAACACAACGAAATCCCAACTTTGGGGATATTCCAAAGTATGAAAATTTTCTCCTCGCCATACAGTAGACGCCATCTCTGCCATCACCGCCCCATCCACTTTCAGCACACACACATCCTTCTCCGCAGTCGACGTCGATGTCCTGCACTCGACCCACCACCTCCTGCTCTCCATCATCCTAGCAATCACAGCCGTCCTTCTCCTCCGAGATCTCCTTGAATCTCGTCAAACTATTCATCTTCTCCTCGCCATGAAGCAGACAACGTCTCCGTCATCACCGCCCCATCCTCTTCCAGTAGATGCCGTCTTTGCCATCACCGTCCCAATCTCTGCCATCACTATCCACGCGAGCTCGACCGGTGAGCTCCACGCTCGACCTTGGATGCCGAGATCTGCGCGCGAGCTCGGCCGGTGAGCTCCGTACGCGAGCTCCGCGGGTGAGCTCGGGTGGCGAGCTCTGCGGGCGAGCTCGGCTGGCCAGTTCCGTGCGCGAGCTCGGGCTGCCAGCTCTGCGCGCGAGCTCGGTCGGCCAGCTCCGCGCCCGAGCTCGGCTGGCGAGGAAGATGAACAGTACTGTGTCAACAGTACTCAACGGAGGGCATTTTCGTCCACAAAAAATTTTAACCATCTGCTAGCTAGATCAGTAACCAAACATGATTTACTTGACCGCATTAGCGTTTTACATTTTACACCTTCTTTTAACCTTGACCTTGACCTTGACCCCATTCCAAATGGGCCCCTACTTCTTCGAAGACTACTACTCCTACTACTAATACTACAACTCCTACTGCTACAACTACTATTCCTACTACTACTGCTACTACTTCTACTACTACTACTACTAGTACTAGTACTAGTACTACTACTAGTACTAGTACTACTACTATTTCTACTACAACAACAACAACAACTACTACTACAACTGCAACTAGTGCTATGAAAACTACTATTACTACAACTACTGCTATTGCTAATACGACTACCATTACTACTATAACAACAACTACAACTGCTACTACTGTTGTTGCTATTGCTACTCCACCCACTATGACTACTAATATTACTACTACTAATTCTACTATTGCTACTACTACTATTATTAATACTATTACTACCACTACCACTACTACTACTAAGGCAACTACTATTACTACTAAGGCAACTACTATTACTACTACTACAACTATTATGACTACTACTACCACCACTATGACTTTTCTACTACCGCTACAACTACTACAACTATTACTACTATTACAACAACAACACAACAACAACAACAACAACAACAACAACAACAACAACTACTACTACTACTACTACTACAACTACTACTACTTCGGCTACTCCAACTTCTACTAGTACTACTATAGCTACTACTACAACTACAACTACTATTCCTTCTACTACTTTTGGAACAACAACAACTACTACTACTACTACTACTACTACAACTTCTACTACTACTTCTACAACTACTACTACCACTACTACAACTACAATTTCTTCTACTACTTCTACAACTACTACTACCACTACTACTATTACAATTCCTGCTACTACTACTCCTCCGGCTCCTACTACTATAATGGCTACTACTACTACTTCTGCAACTACTACGGCTACAACTACCTCTACTACTACTGCTACTTTCGCAACTACAACTATATTGCTACTATAACTACTTCTACTACTTCTATAACTACTACTACTCCAACTACTATTACTACTGCGACTACTACTACTACTATTACTGCTATTATTCTACTACAACTACTACTACAGCTTCTACTACTGCTACTCATCCTCCTCCTCCTCCTCCTCCTCCTGCTGCTATTACTACTACTATTACTACAAGTTCAACTACAACAACAACTACTACTGCTACTATTTCTACTCCTACTAGTAAAACAAATCCTACAATTACTTTGGCTACTAGTATTATTATTATGACTACTACTCATATTACTGATATTGCTGCTACTACTACTGCTGCTGCTACTACTTCCACAATTTCTACAATTGCTACTACTACTACTACTTCTATTATAACCACTTCTACTACTGGTATAAGTGCTACTATTACAACTATAACTGCTACAACTACTCTAGCTATTGCTACTACTATCACTACTACCACTCCTACTACTACTTCTACTACTACTACTATTGTTACTGCTACTACTACTACCTCTACAACTACTAATATTGCTACTACTGCTACGCTAATACTATGACTACTACTTCAAGCACTGCTACAACTCAAACAACCACTACTATTACTACTATTAATACTACCACTGCTACTACTACTACTACTACAACTACTCCTACTGCTACGACTATTACTACTACTGTTACTACTACCACTACTTTTACTACTACTACTACAACTACTACTACTACTAATACTACTACAACTATTTTTACGACTACTATTACTACTACAACTAGTACTATTGCTGCTATAACTACTGCTACTTCTGCCACTAATGCTACTGACACTATTATTGCTACAACTACTGATACTAGTACTATTACTGCTAAACTAGTACTACAGTTGCTACTACTGCTACCACTACTACCTTTCCTACCACTACTACTACTAGAAATACTACTATTACTACTACTGCTGCTGCTAATACTACTAGTACTACTACTACTACTACAACTACTACTGCGACTATTGCTGCTACTACTACTGTTAAAACTATTAATACTTCCACTACTACTGTTGTTACTACTATGACTACTACTTCTACTACTACTACTACGAATACTACTACTACAATAACTACTACTATAGCAACTACTACAACTACTACTACTGCAACTACTACTACTTCTACTGCAACAACCACTACACTATTGCAATAACTACTTTTACTACCACTACAACTATTACTGTTCCTACTACTACTACTACTACGACTACTACTACTACTACTACTACTACTACTACTACTACTATTTCTACTACAACAACTACTACTGCTACTATTCCTACTACGACTCCTACTACTACTCCTACTACTACAACAACAGCTACTACTACTAATACTACTTCTACTACAACAACTACTATTGCCACTACTTCTACTACTACTACTACTACTAATGCTACTACTTTAACTTCTACTCCGAAAACAACTCCTACAATTACTTTGGCTACTACTATTATTGCTACTACTACTACTCTTATTACTGGTATTGATACTATTACTACTACTATTGCTACGACTTCCACTACTACTACAACTGCTACTACTACCACTACTTCTACTACTACTTCTGCTACTGGTACAACTGCTACTACTACTCCTGCTACTGTTAATACTATGACTACTACTACTCTAGCTACAGCTACTACTACTACTACTACTACTTCTGCTACTGCTACTACCTCTATAGAACCTAATACAACAACTACTACTACTATTACTACTTTTAATACTACCACCACCACTACTACTACTACTACAACTACTATAATATCTCCTACAGTTAGCACAACTATTACAAATACTCCTACTACTACTATTAGTACTACTACTACTACTACTACTACTACGACTACGACTACTACTACTTTTACTACTACTACTACAACAACAACAACTACTACTACTACTACTTTTATGGCTACTATTGCTACCACTACTATGACTGCTATAACTACTGCTACTTCTTCCACTAATGCTACTAGTACTATTACAGCAATAGCTATTGATGCTACTACTATACTACTGATACTAGTACTATTACTGCTACAACTACTTTTACTACTACTACTATTGCTACTACTATTACTTGTCCTACCACTACTTCCACTACTAATAGTACTGTTCTTACTATTGCTGCTACTTCTAATACCACTCGTACTACTACTACTACTATTATTTTGACTATTATGCTACTGCGGCTGCTAAAACTATTACTACTACTAGTACTACCACTATTACTACTACTACTACTGTTGTTGTTGTTGTTCCTGCTATTGCTATTGTTGCTGCTGCTACTGCTATTACTGCTACAACAACAACAACAACAACAAAAATAATAACTACTACTACTACTACTACTACTACTACTACTACTACCACGTATGCTACGGGCAACTACAACTACTACTACTGCTACTGCTACTACTGATGCTGCTACTGCTACTACTGCGACTTTACTACTACTGCTACTATTGCTACTACTACTATTACTACTTATAATTCTACTACAACTCCTACTATTATTATTAGCACTACTACTACTACTACTGCTACTACGACTACTACTACTACGACTACTACTACTACTACTACTACTACTACTTTTATGGCTACTATTGCTACTACTACTACTACTACTATAACTACTGCTTTTGCCACTAATGCTACTAGTACTATTACAGCAATAGCTATTGATGCTACTACTACACTACTGATACTAGTACTATTACTGCTACAACTACTTTTACTACAGCTACTATTGTTACTACTTCTACTTGTCCTACCACTACTTCCACTACTAATATTATTGTTACTACTGCTCATGCTGCTTCTAATACCACTAGTACTACTACTACTGCTGCTACTATTCTGACTATTATGCTACTACAGCTGCTAAAACTGTTACTACTACTAGTACTACTACTATTACTACTACTACTACTACTACTGTTGTTGTTGTTGCTACTACTACTACTACTACTACTACTACTACTACTACTACTACTATTACTGCTACAATTACAATTACTGCTACTGCTACTACTACTACTGTGACTTGTACTACTATTGCTACTACTACTACTACTATTACTACTTATAATTCTACTACAACTCCTACTATTACTATTAATGCTACTACTACTCCTACTACTGCTATGACTACAACTATTATGACTACTACTACTTTTACTACTACTGCTACTACTACTACCTCCTCTTTTATGGCTACTATTGCTACTACTACTACTACTACTATAACTACTGCTACTTCTACGGCTTATGCTACTAGTACTATTACAACAACAGCTATTGATGCTACTACTACACTACTGATACTAGTATTATTACTGCTACAACTACTTTTACTACTGCTACAACTACTTTTACTACTGCTACTATTGCTACTACTACTACTTGTCCTACACTACTTCCACTACTAATACTACTAATACTACTACTGCTTTTGCTACTAATACCACTAGTACTACTACTACTACTGCTACTATTATGACTATTATGCTTCTACAGCTGCTAAAACTGTTGCTACTACTAGTACTACTACTATTATTACTACTACTACTACTACTACTACTACTACTACTACTCATATTGCTACTACAACTACAACTACTACTATTGCTACTGCTACTGCTACTACTGCGTCTTGTACTACTATTGCTACTACTACTACTACTACAACTAATACTACTACTATTAACACTAGTACTACTACTACTACCACTTCTGTTACTACTATTGCAACTACTACTACTACAACTGCTACTATCAAATGTTACTGCTACTACTACTTCTCCTAATGCAACTATAAAATATACTACTACTACTTCTATGACTACTACTACAACTACTACTTCTACTTATCCTACTGCAACTACAATTTCTACTGCTACTACTATGACTACTAGTTCTGCAATTACTACTACTACTCCTATTACTACTACAACTGCTACTATTACTATTACAAATACTACTAAAATAACTTCTCCTCCTCCTCCTCCTACTACTACTATTACTAGCACTACTACTACTACTACTACAAATACTACAAATACTTCTACTACTACAACTCCTGTTACTACTACTACGATGACTACTACTACTACTACCTCTACAACTACTACTACTATTGCTACAACTACTACACTACTACTATAACTAGTTCTACACTACTACTACTACTACTACTACTACTAATACTATTAGTGCTTCAACAACTTCTTCTACTAGCACTTCTACTACTACTACTACTAATAATAATAATACTACTGCTAGTCACAGTCCTACTACTACTACTTCTACCACTACTGTTACTGCTACTACTTCTACTACTTCTACTCTTACTACTACTACCACTACTGCTACTATAACAACTCCTACTACTATTGCTGCTACTTCTACTGCTATTACGACTACTACTGCTACTACTTCTTCTGTTATTTATACTATTACTGTTGCTACTACAAAAATACTTACAACTATTGCTACTACTTCTACACTACTACTACTACTGCTGCTACTACTTCTACTCTTACTGCTACTACTACTACTGCTACTGCAACAACTCCTACTACTCCCACTACTACTGCTACTACTTCTACTCTTATTGCTACTACTACTACTTCTACTTCTACTCCTACAGCTTCTACTATTGCTACTACTTCTACACTTACTACTACTACTACTACTATAATAACTCCTACTACTACCACTACTACTTTCACTACTACTTCTACTACTACTATTACTACTAATACTACTATTATTGTAATGACTACTACTACTACTACTCCTCCTCCTCCTCCTCCTCCTACTACTACTACTACTGCTTCTTCAACAACTAGTGCTACTACTTCAACTTTGACTCGTAAAACTACTCCTATAACTAGTCCTACTACTAGTGTTGTAGTAGCGATAGTAGTAGTAGTAGTTATAGTATTCGTAGTAGTAGTAGGAGTACTAGTAGTAGGAGTGGTAGTTGGCATAGGAGGAGGAGGAGTAGTAGTAGTAGGCACAAAAGTAGTGGTAGTACTAGCTGTAGTAGTATTAGTAATAGAAGCAATACTAGTAGCAATAGTAGTAGTAGTAGTAGTGATAGTTATAGTGATAGTAGTTGTAGTAGTAGCAGGAGGAGTAGGAGGAGTAGGAGGAGTAGGGTTAGGAGTAGCAGTAGGAGTCATAGTAGTAGTAGTAGTAGTAGCGATAGCAGTCGAAATAGTAGCTGTAGTAGTATTCGTAGTAGGAGTAGTAGAAGCAGTAGGAGTTGTTGTTGTGGTAGTAGTAGTAGAAGTAGAAGTAGGAGTAGTAGTAGTAGAAGTAGTACTAGTGGTATTTGTAGTAGTAATAAGAGTAGTAATCGTTGTAGTAGTAGTAGTAGTAGTAGTGGTAGTAGTAGTAGCAGCAGCAGTAGTTGTTGTTATTATTGTAGTAGGAGCAGTAGTAATAATAGTAATAGCAATAGTTATAAAAGTAGTAGTAGTTATTTTAGCAGTCCTAGTCATAGCAGTTATAGTAGTTGTAGCAGCAGTAGTATTACTAGTAATAGTAGGAGTAGCAGTTGTAGTAGCAGTAGTAGCAGTAATAGTAGTAGTAGCTGTAGTAGTGTAGCAGTAGTAGTTGTAGTAGCAAGAGTAGTAGCATTGGTAGTGGTAATAGTAGCGATAGTAGTAGTAGTAGGAGCTTGAGGAGCAGCAATAGTAGCAGTAGCAGTAGCAGTAGTAGCAGTAGGTGCAGTAGTATTAGTAATGGTAGTAGCAGTAGCAAAAGTTGCAGTAATAGTAGTAGTAGTAGTAATAGTAGCAATAGCAGTAATAGTAGTGGTTGTAGTAATAGCAATAGTAGTAGTTATAGCAAGAGTGGTAGCAATAGTACAAGTAGTAGTAGTAGCAAAAGTTGTAGCAGTAGGAGTAGGTGTATTAGGAGTTGGAGAGGTAGTCATAGATGTAGTAGTAGTAGCTGCCATAATAGTAGTAGTTGCATTAGTTGTAGGAGTAGTAGTAATAGGAGTAGTAGTAGCAGTAGTAGTTGTAGTAGTAGCAGTAGTAGCTTTAGTAGCAGTAGTAGTAGTAGTTGTTGTTGTAGTAGCTATAGTAGTAGCAATAGTAGTAGTAGTGGTTACAGTAGTAGTAGCAGTAGTGGCTGTAGTAGTAGCAAAGGTAGTTGTAGTTGAAGCCATAGTTGCAGTAGTTGTCATAGTAGTGGTAATAATAATAGCAATAGCAGAAGTAGTATTAGTAGTAGTTGTAGTAGTAGTAGTAGTAGCAATAGTCATAGTAGTAGTTGTAGTGGTAGTAGTACTTGTAGTAGTAGTCATAGGAAAAGTAGTAGCAGTAGCACAAGTAGTAGTAGATATAGAAGCTGTGGCAGTAGTAGTAGTAGTAGGAGGAGATGTAGTAGTAGTTGAAGTAGTAGTAGTGGTAGTAGCAATACCAAAAATAGTAGTTGTTGTAGTAGTAGTAGTAGTTATTGTTGTAGTAGGCGTAGCTGTAGCGGAAGCTACAGTAGAAGTAGTAGTACTATTAGTAGTGGTAGGCGCGATACTAGTAGTAGTATTGATTGTAGTAATAACAATAACAATAGCAGCAACAGCTGTAGTAGTAGTTGTAGTGACAGCAATAGCAGGAGTAGAGGTAGTAGTAGTAGTAGTAGCATCAATAGGAGCAGTAGTAGTAGTATTAGTATTAGTAGTAGCAGAAGTAGGAGTTATGATGGTAATAGTTATAGCAGTAGTAGCAAGAGTAGTAGTAGTAGTGGTCGTAGCAGCAGCAGTTGTGGGAGAAGAAGTATTAGCAATTGTACTAGTAGAAATAGTAGCAGTACTACTACTAGTAGTGATTGCAATAGTAGTAGTAGCCATAGTAGTAGTAGTATTAGTTGTAGTACTGGTAGAAGTAGCAGTAGTAATAATAGTGGTAGTAGCGCTAGCAGTAGTACAAGTAGTAGTAATAGGAGAAGTAGTAGCAGCAGTAGTAGTAGTTGTAGTAGTTGAAGTAGTATTAGGAGTAGGAGAACTAATTATAGATGTACTAGTAGGAGCATCAACGATTGTAGTAGCAACAATAACAATTGTAGTTGTAGTAGTTGCATTAGTTATAGAAGTAATAGTAGTAGGAGTAGTAGTAGCAGTAGTAGTAGAAGTAGTAGCTGCAGTAGTAACAGTAGGAGCTTTAGTAGCAGTATTAGTAGCAGTAATAGTTATAGTAGTAGCCGTTTTAGCAGTAGTAGTAATATTAATAGTAGCAGTAGAAGTAGCAAGAGTAGTTGTAGTAGTGGTAGTAGTAGTAGTAGCAGCAATAGCCATAGTAGTAGTAGTGGTAGTAGTGGTAGTAGTACTAGTAGTAGCAGTCATAGCAAAAGTAGTATCAGCAATACAAGCAGTACGAGAAATATATGTAGTAGCAGTAGCAGAAGCAATCATAGTAGTAACAATACAAGTAGTAGTAGGAGATGTAGTTGTAGTAGTAGTAGTAGTAGTAGAAACAACAACAATAATAGTAGCAGCAACAATAATAATGGTAGTAGTTGTTGTAGCAATGATAACAGTAGTAGTAGTAGTAATAATAGTAGCAGTAGTCGATGCTACAGTAGTACTAGTAGTATTAGTAGTGGTAGCCACAATACTATTATTAGTTAAAACAGTAGCAGTTGTAGTAGTGGTGGTAGTAGCAATAGGAGTAGTTATAGTGACACCAGCAATGGTAGTAATAGTAGTAGTAGTAGTAGTTGTTGTAGTTGTTGTAGTAGTATTAGCTATAGCAGTAGTATTAGTTATGGTAGTAGCTGGTGTAGTAGAAGTAGCAGCGGTAGTAGTAGTTATGGTAATAGCAGCATCAGCTATAGTAGAAGAAGTAGCAGTAGTTGTAGTAGTAGCAGGAGTAGTATTACTACTACTAGTAGTTGGTGCAGTAGTTGTAGTAGCAGTAATAGTAGTTGCAGTAGCAGTAATAGTAGTATTAGTTGTAGTAGTAGTAGAAGTAGTAGTACTAGTAGTAGTTGTAGCTATGGTAGTAGTAATAGTTAGCCGTAGTAGTAGGTGTAGCAGCAGTAGTTGTAGTTGTTGTAGTAGTAGTAGTACTAGTTGGAGTAGTAGTACTAGTAGCAGTCGTAGTAGTAGCAGATGGTGTAGTAGTACGAGTAGCAATAATAGCAGGAGCAATAACAATAGTAGTAGTAGTAGTAGTAGTACGAGCAGTAGCAGTAGCGGTAGTGGTAGTAGTTGTTGTAGTAGTAGAAGCAGTAGTTGTAGTATGTCAAGTAATAGTTAGTGGTAGTAGTCGCAGTAGTAGGAGTAGTAGTAGTAGTTGTTGTTGTTGTTGTGTTTTGTTGTGTAGTATGGGTTAGTACGTAGATATTAGTAGGCCAGCAGTAGTAGTGGGAGAGTGGGTAGTATGAGTAGTCACAAGCGTAAGTTGTAAGCTGTAGTAGTAGCAATAATAGTAACTTGTAGTAGTAGGGAGTCCCGAAGTGGTTGTAGTGAGTAGTAAGTTGTTTGTTGTTTGATTGGTGTTGTACAAGTAGTTTGTAGTAGTAGCACTAGTAGTTTAGTATAGTAGTACTAGAAGTCGTAGAAGTAGTAACAATAGTAGTAGTAGTTGCTGTGGTAGAAGTTGTAGCAATAGTAGTAGTAGTAGTAGAGGTTGTAGTAGTAGTAGAAGTTGTAGTAGTAGTATTAGAAGTAATAGTTCTAGTGGTAGTAGTATAAGTAGTAGTATTACTTATAGTAATAGTAGTAGTAGTAGTAGTAATAGTAATAGTAGTAGAAGTAATAGTATTAGTTGGAGTAGCAGTACTTATAGTAACAAAAGTAGTAGCAAAAGTTGCAATAATATTAGGAGTATTAGTAATAGTAGCAGTAGTAGTAGTACTAGTAATTGTAGTAGGAGTATTAGTAGTAGTAGCAGTAGTAGTAATAACAACAGCAAAAAGAGCTTAAGTAGTAGTAATTGTAGTACTTCGAGCGCTAGTTGCATTAGTAGTAGTAGTCCTAGTAGTTGCAGTAGTAGTAGTTGTTGTAGTAGTAGTAATGAAAGTGGTAGTCGTAATAGTAGTAGTAGCACTAGTAGTAATAGGAGTAGAAGTACTTGTTGTAGTAGTAGCAATAATAGTAATATTAGTTGTAATTGTAGTAGGAGGAGAAGTAGTAGCAGTAGTAGTAACTGTAGTTGTAGTAGTAGTAGTTGTTGTTGTTGTTGTAGTAGTAGTAGTAGTAGTAGAAGCACTAATTGTAGTAGTACTAGCAGTAGTAGAAGTAGTAGTACTATTCGAGGGAGTAGCCGTGGCAATAGCGGAAGTAGTAGTAGTAGTATTAGTAGCAGTACTAATAGTAGTAGATGTAGTAGTAGTGTAGTAATAGTAGTGGTTATAGTAGTGTAGTAGCAGTAGCAGTAGCAGTAGTAGTAGAGGTGGTAGTAGCAGTAGCGGCAGCAGTTATAGTAGTTGTAGTAGCAGCAGTAGTCGTAGTAGTAGTTGTCATAGTAGTAGTAGCAGGAGTTGTAGTAGTAGATGTAGTAGTTGTAGCAACAGAAGCAGCAACAGTAGTATTTGTAGTTGTACTAGTACAGTAGTAGTAATAGGAGTTGTAGGAGTAGTAGTAGTGGAAGTAGTAATCGTAGCAGTACCGTTAATAGTAACAGAGATAGTCGCAATAGCAGAAGTAATAGTCATGTTACTAGTAGTCTTATTAGTGGAATAGTAGTTGTAGTAGTACTAGAAGCAGCAGTAGTAGTAGTGGTGGTAGCTGTATTAGTAGTAGTAGTAGCAGTAGTAGTGGTAGTAATAGTAGTAGTAGTAGTAGTAGCTATAGTAGTGGTCGTTGGAGTAGTAGCAGCAACAGCAGCAATAGTAGTAATAGTAGTAGTAGTAGTAGTTTTAGTCATTATAGCAATAGTAGTAGTTGTTGTAATCGTAGTAGTAGTAACAGTACTAGTAGTAGAAGTAGCAGTAGTAGGAAAAAAAGTAGTAGAAGTAGTAGGAGTAGGAGTAGCAGTAGTAGTAGTAGTTGAAGTTGCGGTAGCAGTAGTTGTAGTTGCGGTACTAGTAGCAGCAGCAGCAGCAGCAGCAATAGCAGTATTTGCAGCAAGTGTAGCAGTTGTAGTAGTAGCTTTAGTAGCAATAGTAGTAGAATTAGCAGTTGTAGTAGTAGCAGCTATTGTAGCCATAGTTGTAGTAGTAATTGCAGTAGTGGTTACAGCTAAAGTAGTTGTGGTAGTAGTAGCAATAGTAGTAGTAGCAAGAGTAACAGAAGCCATAGTTGCAGTAGTAGTTGTAGTAGTAGTAGTAGTAGTAGTAGTGGTGGTAGTAATAGTAGTAGTAGTAGTGGTAGCTGTAGTAGTGGTCATTAGAGCAGTAGCAGTAATAGCAGCAATAGTAGTAGTAGTAGTTGTAGTAGTAGTAGTTGTAGTCATTATAGCAGTAGTAGTTGTTGTTGTAATAGCAGTAGTAGTAATAGTACTAGTAGTAGAAGTAGCAGTAGTAGGAAAAAAAGTAGTAGTAGTAGTTGTTGTTGTAGTTGCGGTAGCAGTAGTTGTAGTTGCGGTACTAGTAGCAGTAGCAGCAGCAATAGCAAATTTTTTAGCAAGTGTAGCAGTTGTAGTAGTAGCTTTAGTAGAAGTAGTAGTAGAATTAGCAGTTGTAGTCGTAGTAGTTGTTGTAGCTGTAGTTGTAGTAGTAATAACAGTAGTTGTTATAGCTGAAGTAGTTATGGTAGTAATAGCAATAGTAGTAGTAGCAGGAGTAACAGAAGCCATAGTTGCAGTAGTAGTAGTTGTGGAAGTAGTAGTAGTAGTAGTAGTAGTAGTAGTAGCCATATTAGTAGAAGTGGTTGTGGTAGTAGTAGTAGTGGTAGTAGTAGTAGTTATTGCTGGAGTAGTAGTCGGAGTAGGAGTGGGAGTAGAAGTAGTTGTAGTAATAGTTGGAGTAGTACTTGTAGGTCTAGGAGTTGCACCAGGAGCAGGAGAAGCAACAATAGTAGTAGTGGTAGCAGTGGTGGTAGCCCAAGTAGCTGTAGTAGAAGTAGCACTAGTAGTAGCAGTAGAAGTAGCAGTAGTAGCAGTAGTAGTAGTAGTTTCTCTAGTAGTCGTTGTAAAATTAGTAGTAGTTGTAGTATGAGGAGGAGGAGCAGTAGTAGTAGTAGAACATGTAGTAGTAGTAGTGGAAGTAGTAGCAGCAATAGTGGTAGTATAAGTAGTAGCAGAAGTAGTAGTAGGGATAGCAGTCGGAGTAGTAGTTGGAATAGGAGTAGTTGTAGTAGTAGTAGTATAGTAGTAGTAGTGGTAGTAGTAGTGGCTGTAGTTGT
>RXID01017369.1:0-14741 GCA_005019695.1 Trichopus zeylanicus subsp. travancoricus
AAATTATCTTATGAATTATACATTTATATATTTATATATTTTGATTTTTAGGTCTAAGTGATGCAGCTTCTTTGAGCAGAGCATGTTGTGGACCTAGCAGGCCTGTTGAAGTTTGGGGAGCTGAAGAAGATCGACATATTTTAGGGATAGTGATGATGACAATGATACTGAAGATGATAATTTTATGCTTGACAAAATTGAGTCTTAATGTGCTTGTTAGTCTCATTTCATATGTTTATATATCATGTTGTACTGATTAGTGTGTTTTTTTATTTCGGGTTAAAATTATTCATCCAAGAAGAGATATTGGGACTATCTATGTCATCCTTGCAAATATGGAGATAGAGAGACTAGGGTTGAAGCCTCAGTTCTCATCGAGAAATGTTTCACATTCAAATTCTAATGGAGATAACATGGCTTTCTTACCTCATGGAGAAAAGAACCAAGAGATGGACCATGATAAAGGTTTTAACAATCTTTGATTAAATTCATGTCTTCTATAAATTATCTTATGAAATATACATTTATATGTTTATATATTTTGATTTTTTGGTCTAAGTGATGCAGCTTCTTTGAGTAGAGCATGTTGTGGACCTAGCAGGGCTGTTGAAGTTTGGGGAGCTGAAGAAGATCGACATATTTTAGGGATAGTGATGATGACAATGATACTGAAGATGATAATTTTATGCTTCACAAAAATGAGTCTTAATGTGCTTGTTAGTCTCATTTCTTATGTTTATATATCATGTTGTACTGATTAGTGTACTTTTTTATTTTCGGTTAAAATTATTCATCCAAGAAGAGATATTGGGACTATCTAAGTCATCCTTGCGAATATGGAGATTGAGAGACTGGTGTTGAAGACTCAGTTCTCATCGAGAAATGTTTCACATTCAAATTCTAATGGAGATAACATGGCTATCTTACCCCTCATGGAGAAAAGCACCCAAGAGATGTGACCATGTGATATAAGGTTTGAACAATCTTTGATTAAATTCATGTCTTCTATAAATTATCTTATGAATTATACATTTATATATTTATATATTTTGCTTTTTAGGTCTAAGTGATGCAGCTTCTTTGAGTAGAGCATGTTGTGGACCTAGCAGGACTGTTGAAGTTTGGGGAGCTGAAGAAGATCGACATATTTTAGGGATAGTGATGATGACAATGATACTGAAGATGATAATTTTATGCTTGACAAAAATGAGTCTTAATGTGCTTGTTAGTCTCATTTCTTATGTTTATATATCATGTTGTACTGATTAGTGTGTTTTTTTTATTTCGGGTAAAAATTATTCAGCCAAGAAGAGATATTGGGACTATCTATGTCATCCTTGCAAATATGGAGATAGAAAGACTAGTGTTGAAGACTCAGTTCTCATCGAGAAATGTTTCACATTCAAATTCTAATGGAGGTAACATGGCTTTCTTACCTCGTGGAGAAAAGAACCAAGAGATGGACCATGATAAAGGTTTGAACAATCTTTGATTAAATTCCTGTCTTCTATAAATTATCTTATGAATTATACATTTATATATTTATATATTTTGATTTTTAGGTCTAAGTGATGTAGCTTCTTTGAGTAGAGCATGTTGTGGACCTAGCAGGGCTGTTGAAGTTTGGGGAGCTGAAGAAGATCGACATATTTTAGGGATAGTGATGATGACAATGATACTGAAGATGATAATTTGATGCTTGACAAAAATGAGTCTTAATGTGCTTGTTTGTCTCATTTCTAATGTTTATATATCATGTTGTACTGATTAGTGTGTTTTTTTATTTCGGGTTAAAATTATTCTTCCAAGAAGAGATATTGGGACTATCTAAGTCATCCTTGCCAATATGGAGATAGAGAGACTGGTGTTGAAGACTCAGCTCTCATCGAGAAATGTTTCACATTCAAATTCTAATGGAGGTAACATGGCTTTCTTACCTCGTGGAGAAAAGAACCAAGAGATGGACCATGATAAAGGTTTGAACAATCTTTGATTAAATTCATATCTTCTATAAATTATCTTATGAATTATACATTTATATATTTATATATTTTTATTTTTAGGTCTAAGTGATGCAGCTTCTTTGATTAGAGCATGTTGTGGACCTAGCAGGCCTGTTGAAGTTTGGCGAGCTGAAGAAGATCGACATATTTTAGGGATAGTGATGATGACAATGATACTGAAGATGATAATTTTATGCTTGACAAAAATGAATCTTAATGTGCTTGTTAGTCTCATTTCTTATGTTTATATATCATGTTGTACTGATTAGTGTGTTTTGTTATTTCGGGTTAAAATTATTCTTCCAAGAAGAGATATTGGGACTCTCTAAGTCATCCTTGCGAATATGGAGACAGAGAGACTAGTGTTGAAGGCTCAGTTCTCATCGAGAAATGTTTCACATTCAAATTCTAATGGAGATTACATGGCTTTCTTACCTCATGGAGAAAAGAACCATGAGATGGACCATGATATAGGTTTGAACAATCTTTGATTAAATTCATGTCTTCTATAAATTATCTTATGAATTATACATTTATATATTTATATATTTTCATTTTTAGGTCTAAGTAATGCAGCTTCTTTGAGTAGAGCATGTTGTGGACCTAGCAGGCCTGTTGAAGTTTGGAGAGCTGAAGAAGATCGACATATTTTACGGATAGTGATGATGACAATGATACTGAAGATGATAATTTTATGCTTGACAAAAATGAGTCTTAATGTGCTTGTTAGTCTCATTTCTTATGTTTATACATCATGTTGTACTGGTTAGTGTGTTTTTTTATTTCAGGTTAAAATTATTCATCCAAGAAGAGATATTGGGACTATCTATGTCATCCTTGCAAATATGGAAATAGAGAGACTAGTGTTGAAGACTCAGTTCTCATCGAGAAATGTTTCACATTCAAATTCTAATGGAGATAACATGGCTTTCTTACCTCATGGAGAAAAGAACCAAGAGATGGACCATGATAAATGTTTGAACAATCTTTGATTAAATTCATGTCTTCTATAAATTATCTTATGAATTATACATTTATATATTTATATATTTTGATTTTTAGGTCTAAGTGATGCAGCTTCTTTGAGTAGAGCATGTTGTGGACCTAGCAGGCCTGTTTAAGTTTGGGGAGCTGAAGAAGATCGACATATTTTAGGGATAGTGATGATGACAATGATACTGAAGATGATAATTTTATACTTGACAAAAATGAGTCTTAATGTGCTTGTTAGTCTCATTTCTTATGTTTATATATCATGTTGTACTGATTAGTGTGTGTTTTTTTATTTCGGATTAAAATTATTCATCCAAGAAGTGATATTGGGACTATCTAAGTCATCCTTGCAAATATGGAATGATAGAGAGACTGGTGTTGAAGAACTCAGTTCTCATCCGAGAAATGTTTCACATTCAAATTCTAATGCGAGTAACATGGCTTTCTTACCTCATGGTGAAAAAAACCAAGAGTGAACAGGATAAAGGTGTTGAACAATCTTTGATTTAAATTATGGTCTTTCTGAATTCTCTTCTGAATTATACATTTTTTCTATTATATTATTTTGGTTTAGGTCCACTGATGCAGCTTCTGTTGAGTAGGAATGTTGTGTACCTAGCAGGCCTGTTGAAGTTTGGGGAGCTGAAGAAGATCGACCTATTTTAGGGATAGTGATGATGACAATGATACTGAAGATGATAATTTTATGCTTGACAAAAATGAGTCTTAATGTGCTTGTTAGTCTCATTTCTTATGTTTATATATCAGGTTGTACTGATTAGTGTGTTTTTTATTTCCGGTTAAAATTATTCATCCAAGAAGATATATTGGGACTATCTAAGTCATCGTTGCGAATATGGAGATCGAGAGACTAGTGTTGAAGACTCAGTTCTCATCGAGAAATGTTTCACATTCAAATTCTAATGGAGATAACATGGCCTTCTTTCCTCATGGAGAAAAGAACCAAGAGATGGGCCATGATAAAGGTTTGAACAATCTTTGATTAAATTCATGTCTTCTATAAATTATCTTATGAATTATACATTTATATATTTATATATTTTGATTTTTAGGTCTAAGTGATGCAGCTTCTTTGAGTAGAGCATGTTGTGGACCTAGCAGGCCTGTTGAAGTTTGGGGAGCTGAAGAAGATCGACATATTTTAGGGATAGTGATGATGACAATGATACTGAAGATGATTATTTTATGCTTGACAAAAATGAGTCTTAATGTGCTTGTTAGTCTCATTTCTTATGTTTATATAACATGTTGTACTGATTAGTGTGTTTTTCTATTTCGGGTTAAAATTATTCATCCAAGAAGAGATATTGGGACTATCTATGTCATCCTTGCAAATATGGAGATAGAGAGACTAGTGTTGAAGACTCAGTTCTCATCGAGAAATGTTTCACATTCAAATTCTAATGGAGATAACATAGCTTTCTTACCACATGGAGAAAAGAACCAAGAGATGGACCATGATAAAGGTTTTAACAATCTTTTATTAAATTCATGTCTTCTATAAATTATCTTTTGAATTATACATTTATATATTTATATATTTTGATTTTTAGGTCTAAGTGATGCAGCTTCTTTGAGTAGAGCATGTTGTGGACCTAGCAGGCCTGTTGAAGTTTGGGGAGCTGAAGAAGATCGACATATTTTAGGGATAGTGATGATGACAATGATACTGAAGATGATAATTTTATGCTTGACAAAAATGAGTCTTAATGTGCTTGTTAGTCTCATTTCTTATGTTTATATATCATGTTGTACTGATTAGTGTGTTTTTTTATTTCGGGTTAAAATTATTCATCCAAGAAGAGATATTGGGACTATCTATGTCATCCTTGCAAATATGGAGATTGAGAGACTACTGTTGAAGGCTCAGTTCTCATCGAGAAATGTTTCACATTCAAATTCTAATGGAGATGACAAGGCTTTCTTACCTCATGGAGAAAACAACCAAGAGATGGACCATGATAAAGGTTTGAACAATCTTTGATTAAATTCATGTCTTCTATAAATTATCTTGTGAATTATACATTTATATATTTATATATTTTGATTTTTAGGTCTAAGTGATGCAGCTTCTTTGAGTAGAGCATGTTGTGGACCTAGCAGGCCTGTTGAAGTTTGGGGAGCTGAAGAAGATCGACATATTTTAGGGATAGTGATGATGACAATGATACTGAAGATGATAATTTTATGCTTGACAAAAATGAGTCTTAATGTGCTTGTTAGTCTCGTTTCTTATGTTTATATATCATGTTGTACTGATTAGTGTGTTGTTTTATTTCGGGTTAAAATTATACATCCAAGAAGAGATATTGGGACTATCTATGTCATCATTGCAAATATGGAGACCGAGAGACTAGTGTTGAAGGCTCAGTTCTCATCAAGAAATGTTTCACATTCAAATTCCAATGGAGATAACATGGCTTTCTTTCCTCCTGGAGAAAAGAACCAAGAGATGGAGCATGATAAAGGTTTGAACAATCTTTGATTAAATTCATGTCTTCTATAAATTATCTTATGAAATATACATTTATATGTTTATATATTTTGATTTTTTGGTCTAAGTGATGCAGCTTCTTTGAGTAGAGCATGTTGTGGACCTAGCAGGCCTGTTGATGTTTGGGGAGCTGAAGATGATCGACATATTTTAGGGATAGTGATGATGACAATGATACTGAAGATGATAATTTTATGCTTCACAAAAATGAGTCTTAATGTGCTTGTTAGTCTCATTTCTTATGTTTATATATCATGTTGTACTGATTAGTGTATTTTTTTATTTCCGGTTAAAATTATTCATCCAAGAAGAGATATTGGGACTATCTAAGTCATCCTTGCGAATATGGAGATTGAGGGACTGGTGTTGAAGACTCAGTTCTCATCGAGAAATGTTTCACATTCAAATTCTAATGGAGGTAACATGGCTTTCTTAGCTCATGGAGAAAAGAACCAAGAGATGAACCATGATAAAGGTTTGAACAATCTTTGATGAAATTCATGTCTTGTATAAATTATCATATGAATTATACATTTATATATTTATATATTTTGAATTTTAGGTCTAAGTGATGCAGCTTCTTTGAGTAGAGCATGTTGTGGACCTAGCAGGCCTGTTGAAGTTTGGGGAGCTGAAGAAGATTGACATATTTTAGGGATAGTGATGATGACAATGATACTGAAGATGATAATTTTATGCTTGACAAAAATGAGTCTTAATTGTGCTTGTTAGTCTCATTTCTTATGTTTATATATCATGTTGTACTTGGATTAGTGTGTTTTTTTTTTTGGGTTTAAAATTATTTCATCCCAAGAAGATAATTGGGGACTATTTATTGTCATCCTTGCAAATATGGAGATAGAGACGGACTACTGTTGCAGGCTCAGTTCTCATCGAGAAAATGTTTCAATTCAATTCTAATGGAGATTAACATGGCGTTCTTACTCATGGAGAAACAACCAAGAGATGGACTCAGAGAAAAGGTTGGAAACAATTCGTTGAGTAAATTCAGGCTTCTATAAATTATCTTATGAATTATACATTTATATATTTATATATTTTGATTTTTAGGTCTAAGTGATGCAGCTTCTTTGAGTAGAGCATGTTGTGGACCTAGCAGGCCTGTTGAAGTTGGGGGAGCTGAAGAAGATCGACATATTTTAGGGATAGTGATGATGACAATGATACTGAAGATGATAATTTTATGCTTGACAAAAATGAGTCTTAATGTGCTTGTTAGTGTCATTTCTTATGTTTATATATCATGTTGTACTGATTAGTGTGTTTTTTTATTTCGGGTTAAAATTATTAATCCAAGAAGAGATATTGGGACTATCTAAGTCATCCTTGTAAATATGGAGATAGAGAGACTGGTGTTGAAGACTCAGTTCTCATCGAGAAATGTTTCACATTCAAATTCTAATGGACGTAACATGGCTTTCTTACCTCATGGTGAAAAGAACCAAGAGATGGACCATGATAAAGGTTTGAACAATCTTTGATTAAATTCATGTCTTCTATGAATTATCTTATGAATTATACATTTTTATATTTATATATTTTGATTTTTAGGTCCAAGTGATGCAGCTTCTTTGAGTAGAGGATGTTGTGGACCTAGCAGGCCTGTTGAAGTTTGGGAAGCTGAAGAAGATCGACCTATTTTAGGGATAGTGATGATGACAATGATACTGAAGATGATAATTTTATGCTTGACAAAAATGAGTCTTAATGTGCTTGTTAGTGTCATTTCTTATGTTTATATATCATGTTGTACTGATTAGTGTGTTTTTTTATTTCGGGTGAAAATTATTCATCCAAAAAGAGATATTGGGTCTATCTAAGTCATCCTTGCAAATATGGAGATAGAGAGACTAGTGTTGAAGACTCAGTTCTCATCGAGAAATGTTTCACATTCAAATTCTAATGGTGGTAACATGGCTTTCTTACCTCATGGAGAAAAGAACCAAGAGATGGACCATGATAAAGGTTTGAACAATCTTTGATTACTTTCATGTCTTCTATAAATTATCATATGAATTATACATTTATATATTCATATATTTTGAATTTTAGGTCTAAGTGATGCAACTTCTTTGAGTAGAGCATGTTGTGGACCTAGCAGGCCTGTTGAAGTTTGGGGAGCTGAAGAAGATCGACATATTTTAGGGATAGTGATGATGACAATGATACTGAAGATGATAATTTTATGCTTGACAAAAATGAGTCTTAATGTGCTTGTTAGTCACATTTCTTATGTTTATATATCATGTTGTACTGATTAGTGTGTTTTTTTTATTTCGGGTTAAAATTATTCAGCCAAGAAGAGATATTGGGACTATCTATGTCATCCTTGCAAATATGGAGATATAGAGTCTAGTGTTGAAGGCTCAGTTCTCATCGAGAAATGTTTCACGTTCAAATTCTAATGGACGAAACATGGCTTTCTTACCTGATGGAGAAAAGAACCAAGAGATGGACCATGATAGAGGTTTGAACAATCTTTGATTAAATTCATGTCTTCTATGAATTATCTTATGAATTATGCATTTATATATTTATATATTTTGAATTTTAGGTCTAAGTGATGCCGCTTCTTTGAGTAGAGCTTGTTGTGGACCTAGCAGGCCTGTTGAAGTTAGGGGAGCTGAAGAAGATCGACATATTTTAGGGATAGCGATGATGACAATGATACTGAAGATGATAATTTTATGCTTGACAAAAATGAGTCTTAATGTGCTTGTTAGTCTCATTTCTTATGTTTATATATCATGTTGTACGGATTAGTGTGTTTTTTTATTTCGGGTTAAAATTATTCATCCAAGAAGAGATATTGGGACAATCTAAGTCATCCTTGCGAATATGGAGATAGAGAGACTAGTGTTGAAGGCTCAGTTCTTATCGAGAAATGTTTCACATTCAAATTCTAAAGGAGATAACATGGCTTTCTTACCTCATGGAGAAAAGAACCAAGAGATGGACCATGACAAAGGTTTGAACAATCTTTGATTAAATTCATGTCTTCTATAAATTATCATATGAATTATACATTTATATATTTATGTATTTTGAATTTTAGGTCTAAGTGATGCAGCTTCTTTGAGTAGAGCATGTTGTGGACCTAGCAGGCCTGTTGAAGTTTTGGGAGCTGAAGAAGATCGACATATTTAAGGGATAGTGATGATAACAATGACACTGAAGATGATAATTTTATGCTTGACAAAAATGAGTCTTAATGTGCTTGTTAGTCTCATTTCTTATGTTTATATATCATGTTGTACTGATTAGTGTGTTTTTTTATTTCCGGTTAAAATTAGTCATCCGAGAAGAGATATTGGGACTATCTAAGTCATCCTTGCGAATATGGAGATAGAGAGACTGGTGTTGAAGACTCAGTTCTCATCGAGAAATGTTTCACATTCAAATTCTAATGGAGGTAACATGGCTTTCTTACCTCATGGAGAAAACAACCAAGAGATGGACCATGATAAAGGTTTGAACAATCTTTGATTAAATTCATGTCTTCTATAAATTATCTTATGAATTATACATTTATATACTTATATATTTTGATTTTTAGGTCTAAGTGATGCAGCTTGTTTGAGTAGAGCATGTTGTGGACCTAGCAGGCCTGTTGAAGTTTGGGGAGCTGAAGAAGATCGACATATTTTAGGGATAGTGATGATGACAATGATACTAAAGATGATAATTTTATGCTTGACAAAAATGAGTCTTAATGTGCTTGTTAGTGTCATTTCTTATGTTTATATATCATGTGGTACTGATTAGTGTGTTTTTTTATTTCGGGTTAAAATTATTCATCCAAGAAGTGATATTGGGACTATCTAAGTCATCCTTGCAAATATGGAGATAGAGAGACCGGTGTTGAAGACTCAGTTCTCATCGAGAAATGTTTCACATTCAAATTCTAATGGAGATAACATGGCTTTCTTACCTCATGGAGAAAAGAACCAAGAGATGGACCATGATAAATGTTTGAACAATCTTTGATTAAATTCATGTCTTCTATAAATTATCTTATGAATTATACATTTATATATTTATATATTTTGATTTTTAGGTCTAAGTGATGCAGCTTCTTTGAGTAGAGCATGTTGTGGACCTAGCAGGGCTGTTGAAGTTTGGGGCGCTGAAGAAGATCGACGTATTTTAGGGATAGTGATGATGACAATGATACTGAAGATGATAATTTTATTCTTGACAAAAATGAGTCTTAATGTGCTTGTTAGTCTCATTTCTTATGTTTATATATCATGTTGTACTGATTAGTGTGTTTTTTTATTTCGGGTTAAAATTATTCATCCAAGAAGAAATATTGGGACTATCTATGTCATCCTTGCAAATATGGAGATAGAAAGACTAGTGTTGAAGACTCAGTTCTCATCGAGAAATGTTTCACATTCAAATTCTAATGGAGATAACATGGCTTTCTTACCTCATGGAGAAAAGAACCAAGAGATTGACCATGATAAAGGTTTTAACAATCTTTGATTAAATTCATGTCTTCTATAAACTATCTTATGAATTATACATTTATATATTTATATATTTTGATTTTTAGGTCTAAGTGATGCAGCTTCTTTGAGTAGAGCATGTTGTGGACCTAGCAGGCCTGTTGATGTTTGGGGAGCTGAAGAAGATCGACATATGTTAGGGATAGTGATGATGACAATGATACTGAAAATGATAATTTTATGCTTGACAAAAATGAGTCTTAATGTGCTTGTTAGTCTCATTTCTGATGTTTATATATCATGTTGTACTATTTAGTGTGTTTTTTTATTTCGGGTTAAAATTATTCATCCAAGAAGAGATATTGGGACCTATCTAATCATCCTGGGCGATATGGAGATTGAGAGACGGGTGTTGAAGACCTCAGTCTAATCGAGAAATGTTGCACTTCGAATTCTAATGGGGTAAATGGCTTTCTTACCGCATGGGAGAAAAGAACCAAGAGATGGACCATGATAAGGTTTGACAAGCTTTGAATAATTCTGTCTTCTATAAATTATACTTATGAATTATACATTTATATGTTTAACTATATTTTGATTTTTACGTCTAAGTGATGCAGCTTCTTTGAGTAGAGCATGTTGTGGACCTAGCAGGCCGGTTGAAGTTTGGGGAGCTGAAGAAGATCGACATATTTTAGGGATAGTGATGATGACAATGATACTGAAGATGATAATTTTATGCTTGACAAAAATGAGTCTTAATGTGCTTGTTAGTCTCATTTCTTATGTTTATATATCATATTGTACTGATTAGTGTGTTTTTTTATTTCGAGTTAAAATTATTCGTCCAAGAAGAGATATTGGGACTATCTATGTCATCCTTGCACATATGGAGATAGAGAGACTAGTGTTGAAGACTCAGTTCTCATCGACAAATGTTTCACATTCAAATTCTAATGGAGATAACATGGCTTTCTTACCTCATGGAGAAAAGAACCAAGAGATGGACCATGATAAAGGTTTTAACAATCTTTGATTAAATTCATGTCTTCTATAAATTATCTTATGAATTATACATTTATATATTTATATATTTTGATTTTTAGGTCTAAGTGATGCAGCTTCTTTGAGTAGAGCATGTTGTGGACCAAGCAGGCCTGTTGAAGTTTGGGGAGCTGAAGAAGATCGACATATTTTAGGGATAGTGATGATGACAATGATACTGAAGATGATAATTTGATGCTTGACAAAAATGAGTCTTAATGTGCTTGTTTGTCTCATTTCTAATGTTTATATATCATGTTGTACTGATTAGTGTGTTTTTTTATTTCGGGTTAAAATTATTCTTCCAAGAAGAGATATTGGGACTATCTAAGTCATCCTTGCCAATATGGAGATAGAGAGACTGGTGTTGAAGACTCAGCTCTCATCGAGAAATGTTTCACATTCAAATTCTAATGGAGGTAACATGGCTTTCTTACCTCGTGGAGAAAAGAACCAAGAGATGGACCATGATAAAGGTTTGAACAATCTTTGATTAAATTCATATCTTCTATAAATTATCTTATGAATTATACATTTATATATTTATATATTTTGATTTTTAGGTCTATGTGATGCAGCTTCTTTGAGTAGAGCATGTTGTGGACCTAGCAGGCCTGTTGAAGTTTGGGGAGCTGAAGAAGATCGACATATTTTAGGGAAAGTGATGATGACAATGATACTGAAGATGATAATTTTATGCTTGACAAAAATGAGTCTTAATGTGCTTGTTAGTCTCATTTCTTATGTTTATATATCATGTTGTACTGATGAGGGTGTTTTTTTATTTCGGGTTAAAATTATTCATCCAAGAAGTGATATTGGGACTATCTAAGTCATCCTTGCAAATATGGAGATAGAGAGACTGGTGTTGAAGACTCAGTTCTCATCGAGAAATGGTTCACATTCAAATTCTAATGGAGGTAACATGGCTTTCTTACCTCGTGGAGAAAAGAACCAAGAGATGGACCATGATAAAGGTTTGAACAATCTTTGATTAAATTCATGTCTTCTATAAATTATCTTATGAATTCTACATTTATATATTTATATATTTTGATTTTTACGTCTAAGTCATGCAGCTTCTTTGAGTAGAGCATGTTTTGGACCTAGCAGGCCTGTTGAAGTTTGGGGAGCTGAAGAAGATCGACATATTTTAGGGATAGTGATGATGACAATGATACTGAAGATGATAATTTTATGCTTGACAAAAATGAGTCTTAATGTGCTTGTTAGTCTCATTTCTTATGTTTATATATCATGTTGTACTGATTAGTGTGTTTTTTTATTTCCGGTTAAAATTATTCATCCGAGAAGAGATATGGGGACTATCTAAGTCATCCTGCAAATAATGTAAATAGAGAGACTAGTGTTGAAGACTCAGTTCTCATCGAGAAATGTTTCAACATTCAATTCTAATGGATATAACATTGCTATTCTTACCTCCTGGAGAAAAGACCAGAGATGGAACCAGAATAAATGTTTGTGAACAATCTTTGATTAAATTCATGGTCTTCTATAAATTAATCTTAAATTATACATTTAAATAATATTTATATATTTTGAGGATTTAGGTCGAAGTGAATGGGCAGCTTCTTTTGAGTAGAAGCATGTTGTGGACCTAGCAGCATTTGAAGTTTGGGGAGCTGAAGAAGATCGACAATATAGTTAGGGATAGTGATGATGAACAATGATCTGCAAGTTTGATAATTTTAAGCTTGACAAAATTGAGTCTTAATGTGCTTGTTACTCTCATTTCATATGTTTATATATCATGTTGTACTGATTAGTGTGTTTTTTTATTTCGGGTTAAAATTATTCATCCAAGAAGAGATATTGGGACTATCTATGTCATCCTTGCAAATATGGAGATAGAGAGACTAGTGTTGAAGACGCAGTTCTCATCGAGAAATGTTTCACATTCAAATTCTAATGGAGATAACATGGCTTTCTCACCTCATGGAGAAAAGAACCAAGAGATGGACCATGATAAAGGTTTGAACAATCTTTGATTAAATTCATGTCTTCTATAAATTATCTTATGAATTATACATTTATATATGTATATATTTTGATTTTTAGGTCTAAGTGATGCAGCTTCTTTGAGTAGAGCATGTTGTGGACCTAGCAGGCCTGTTGAAGTTTGGGGAGCTGAAGAAGATCGACCTATTTTAGGGATAGTGATGATGACAATGATACTGAAGATGATAATTTTATGCTTGACAAAAATGAGTCTTAATGTGCTTGTTAGTGTCATTTCTTATGTTTATATATCATGTTGTACTGATTAGTGTGTTTTTTTATTTCGGGTGAAAATTATTCATCCAAGAAGAGATATTGGGTCTATCTAAGTCATCCTTGCAAATATGGAGATAGAGAGACTGTTGAAGACTCAGTCTCATCGAGAAATGTTTCACATTCAAATTCTAATGGTGGTAACATGGCTTTCTTACCTCATGGAGAAAAGAACCAAGAGATGGACCATGATAAAGGTTTGAACAATCTTTGATTAAATTCATGTCTTCTATGAATTATCTTATGAATTATACATTTTTATATTTATATATTTTGAATTTTAGGTCTAAGTGATGCAGCTTCTTTGAGTAGAGCATGTTGTGGACCTAGCAGGCCTGTTGAAGTTTTGGGAGCTGAAGAAGATCGAAATATTTTAGGGATAGTGATGATGACAATGATACTGAAGATGATAATTTTATGTTTGACAAAAATGAGTCTTAATGTGCTTGTTAGTGTCATTTCCTATGTTTATATATCATGTTGTACTGATTAGTGTATTTTTTTATTTCGGGTGAAAATTATTCATCCAAGAAGAGATATTGGGACTATCTAAGTCATACTTGCGAATATGGAGATAGAGAGACTGGTGTTGAAGACTCAGTTCTCATCGAGAAATGTTTCACATTCAAATTCTAATGGACGTAACATGGCTTTCTTACCTCATGGTGAAAAGAACCAAGAGACGGACCATGATAAAGGTTTGAACAATCTTTGATTAAATTCATGTCTTCTATGAATTATCTTATGAATTATACATTTTTATATTTATATATTTTGATTTTTAGGTCCAAGTGATGCAGCTTCTTTGAGTAGAGCATGTTGTGGACCTAGCAGGCCTGTTGAAGTTTAGGGAGCTGAAGAAGATCGACATATTTTACGGATAGTGATGATGACAATAATACTGAAGATGATAATTTTATGCTTGACAAAAATGAGTCTTAATGTGCTTGTTAGTGTCATTTCTTATGTTTATATATCATGTTGTACTGATTAGTGTGTTTTTTTATTTCGGGTGATAATTATTCATCCAAGAAGAGATATTGGGACTATTTAAGTCATCCTTGCCAATATGGAGATAGAGAGAATGGTGTTGAAGACTCAATTCTCATCGAGAAATGTTTCACATTCAATTCTAATGGAGGTACATGGGCTTTCCTGACCTCATGGGGGGAAAAGGGGAAAAAAAGAACCAAGATATGGACCATGATAAAGGTTTGAACAATCTTTGATTAAATTCATGTCTTCTATAAATTATCTTATGAATTATACATTTATATATTTATATATTTTGATTTTTAGGTCTAAGTGATGCAGCTTCTTTGAGTATAGCATGTTGTGGACCTAGCAGGCCTGTTGAAGTTTGGGGAGCTGAAGAAGATCGACATATTTTATGGATAGTGATGATGACAATGATACTGAAGA